>LQMS01002331.1:0-79629 GCA_001657455.1 Spathaspora girioi | reverse complement strand
AATTTTCAAAAATTTTATGGTTTTTCTCATCGGCATCGCGGCACGTGACTTTGTCGAATCACAAAAACGCGATTTAAATCAATGCGTTGAAAAGCACTGGTAAGCGTCTTCGGCGACCTTGTTTTGCTTTCATAGTCTGGTCCTCACTTGTTCTGTCACGAGCACCTTTATTACCAAAACGGTAATAATCATAACAAATACGGGTTTTACAGCACAACAGATGCACTTTGAATGAGTGATCCATGGTATGGTTAAGGTCACCAAGATATGACTCGTATATAGTTAACTCTGTTTGTGTATTGAGGGGAACCGAGTTTGCAACATCGTCTGCGTTATGAAATCTGGATTTGTATTAAGATCTGTCAATCACAAAAAATAATATTATGCAGTAGGCGGTCTCTATATGATTTCGTGGGTTGATGATAGATCCGTGGTCCATAATGAGTGATAGTTATTACAGTATTTGTCATAACAGTCGTTTAATATATATGGGTGGCTTCATATGCGATAATTCTAAAAATAGGGTCTTTGGTTAGGCATCATCTGACACAATACCCGACGTGCATAAAGTATCCAATTATATTTTTTGCCCAGGAATTTTAGTAATCAAAAATGATGGATACGAGCCTCGCTTTTAGACACGACGAAAATCACATTTAAGGTTGAAACTACCACTGATCCATTCAAGAATGCGCAACCAGTATAAGAATCGTGTAAACATCAACAAAGATCTGCTTAAACAATATAGTCTATTCGTCTAAAGAAGCACAATGAAAAGTCAAAAAAAGGTTATTCGCGAAGTGAACCTCGCGTGGGACTCCTTTTTAGGAAATCAAAAATATAGAGAGGTGAAAATTAACCCTCACATAGTTTATTGTAACCTGCCAATCACTTTGTACTCGCTGTCATTATCGCAACGTAGTACAGCGTTTGCTGGCAAAGAGTAAATACTCTTTAAGATTATTCTATTTTTTTATTTGTATTTATTTTTTGTTTGTGGTGTTTGTTTGGTTTTGTGGTGACAAAATTTAATTTCGTGTAGTTATTCCCAAAAGGGAAAATTAGTTGCACGTACTTTGTAACACTATATATAATTTTTGAGGTCTCGGTTGATATTTTTGCAATTCTTTTTTTTAGCGAACACTCGTCCAACTTGTACTACCACATATTCTCTACATTTTAGTATGAGGATAGTAGCTTACATAGTAGTGGTTTTATTCCAGTTATTCTTAACTACATATGCCCTCTTGCCAGTTAAGGATTTCCGGGTGAACGGTATAGATTCCGAGATCAAACAAATCAAGTCGAAATCTGTGTTGTCGGGTTCATTCAACAAGAAATCGGTTGTATCAAAAAGTGCTACTACTAGTCCCAAGGTCCTATTCACGTCATTGAATAATACTCAGGTATTATATACCGACGATTCAAATTCAATTTACTACATATATCTTACCCTCGGGGATTCCCAAGGGTATCACCAACAATTTCCCTTATTAATGGATACTGGTAGTGCTGTTAGTTGGATATTTGATCAGTCTTGTAATGTCAACAGTTGTCAATATGGAAACGTTACTAAGTTCGATGATACTAGTTCATTAGCTAAAGGAGCTCAATTTTCCATCATGTATACTAAGGACCAAGTGCAAGGACAATACATATCTCTTGGACAGAATAAAATTGCTATGGAATTAGGTAATGTCACTACCGATTTTACCGTAGGTGATTTTTCCCTTGGGATAACTAACGATTCTCCTTCTTTGTTTAATGGGTTTTCTGTTAGTGGTATCCTCGGGATTGTTGCTGGTAATAACGACGAGAATATAGTTAGTCAAATGTACAACAGTGGATTAATTAATAAAAAGGTTTTCGGCTTGTACTTGTCGTCCCCTGGCGAAGTGTATAGAGTTGATGATTCTGCCACAGTTGACAATGCATTAGGAGGATTACTCTTATTTGGTCAGGATGCGGAAGACAACACCAAGACATTTGTAGGAGAAAATCAAGTGAATTATGTTGATGTGATTGATAGTAGCAACAATTATTGGTTAATAAATATTGCCGATACTAGTGTTGTTAACAACCAAGGTGAAAAACTAACCAATGTTGTTGGCAATTCAAGATCAGCAATCATTGATTCAGGTACAACTGGTATTGTGTTTCCCTATGCTGATGCTCTTGCAATTCATAAGCAATTATTTGGTGAAACTGGGTTTGTTAGTGATCAAAATGGGAACTTTGCATTTCTTTGTAATAAAACTGATTCTACAAAAATTGTATTTAATGTCGGGGATATTGAGTTAAGTTTGGGTGGTTCATTTTTTAAAGGTCAACAATATACTGATCCGCTGTTGCTGGGTTATTGTGCTTCGAAAATTCAAGGATTAGATAACTATGGAGATTGGGTTCTTGGTCAAGCATTTCTTAAAGCCTTTTATACTATTTTCGACTTGGAATCAAAGAAAGTTGGATTCGCTGTTGCAAATTTAGACTCTTTTGGGGTTAAATTTAAGGACGAAAATAGTTCAAACACGTCACCTACTACTAGTAGGTCACTGGCTTCAGTAACTACTACAACTTCCAGTGTCACTTCAACATTCATCACGAGAATAAATCCTAGTTCTTTGTCTGCCGCTACAACAACAGTTTCCTCATCAGTATTGAAAAATGACAACAACACGACTACTTCGCATACGACTACATCTCATACAAATGACACAAGTCGCACCACTTCATTTCTTGGGTGCATTTCTATGATCACTGCATTATTAGCCTCATTCTTAATTTTATAGAAGTATTTATTTTAGAAAAAAATTAATAAAAGTTTTATGTAATTACAGTTAACCATGAAAGCACAGAATAAAATAACACAATGGGATAAATTGCCAATGTGACTCTACCAGGAAATACTCCTGAACATTTTAAACTCATTACCCCTGCATAAATACTCCATACATCTAAAACAAACATCAACACTAATCTGACCAATTTCCATCCAATTAGCAACGAACAAAGCAATTCCCCCACCACAATCGGGAACATTGAATATCCAGCAGCACTAATTGCAGACATAAATGATATGGTACCTCCTAACAATTGAACATTCAACCCAATAATTATAAAGAACCCCCACATGAACGAAAATGAACCGGTAAACACTTGATTAGTTTGAGATTTAGAAGCCGATAATCCTAAAGTTACAGCATAAGTTAAGGAAAAAATTAAAGGACCCCATAAATCCCATTCCAAATTTTGTTGTAATAAATCACCACTTGATATACCAGTAGCTGTAAACCCTTCTTCTTCCTCTGCGTCTTCAGGCACAGATATGACTCGGTTGTTTGTAAGCAGTTGAGGAACTTGGATCCCATTTGACGAAGCAAAGCTTAAAAATCGAGATTGTTGCTGTTTGGCCAATTGAGATAACTGCATGGGCCAGACAACTATCGCTAATCGTTTGCCAATCTGAACCAAGTCTCGCTTTAATGTTTCTATAATTGGTTCATCTAACGTGTCACCTCCACTATATTGACGCTCTCTGAATGTAGTATTCTCAGGCAATTGAGCATTGGAACCTACAAATGGAGCAAAAGTAGATGATAAATCAACCTTGGGGACAAAATTGAAGGGGGAGAAAGAACTGAAAGTATCTGACGTGTTGGTATTGCCTGTATTATTATTATTTCCTGCTCGTGTGGATTGTGCAGCAGGTGTTGGATCATCATCAGCAATGATGAAATCATCCACATCTGGCGTTATAGTATTAGAATTCCATTGAGACATGTTTACAACAGGTGTGAATGTATTGTTTTACTCTGTATATTGTACACACTGTGTCAGATTTTGTTCTACTGGGTTTGGTATGTGTCTATTTTTTTTGCTTGTCCCTGTGCTGTGCCCCATTGTATTTTACTACGATCAATTGTTACCACACAAATTTTATTACTGCAAAATCTATACAATTTCGAAACTAAGCAAAGACATTCCAGCCAGGGTTACAAATTCTATTGACACCATAGACTTCAGACAATTTGTTTAAAGTAGCAAAATCTTCATCACTTAACTTAAAAGTCTTTAAGTTTGAAATAATTCTTGATTCAGTGACGGATTTAGGTAAAACTACAGTATTTCTTTGTACCGCCCAAGAGATTAATACTTGTACCGGTTCAACCCCGTTCCTTTCAGCAATTGAAACAACAGTTGGGTTCCTGATTATGGGAGAGTTGGATGAACCCAAAGGTGAATAAGCTTCAATAACAATATTCTTTTCTTTCAAGTAATCATATAATTCAGGTTGTGTTAACAATGGGTGAGCTTCAATTTGGTTAACTGCAGGAATAATATCAACTTCTGGGTCGCTCAAAAGTCTTTCTAATCTTTCCTTAGTGAAATTGGAAACACCAATAGACTTGATCTTGCCATTGCTTTCCTTATATAAGTTTTGTAAGGCCTTATAAGTGTCTACATAGTCCCAGTCCTTGTAGTTCTCACCAGTGGTTGAATCGGTTGAAACCGGCCAATGAATCAAATATAAATCAACATAATCCAAGCCTAATTTCTTCAATGAAGTATCCAAGGCTTCCTTAGCACGTTTATGTTCAGTATTCCATAATTTGGTAGTAACATAGATTTCTTCTCTTGGAATACCAGAATCTTTAATTGCTTCACCAACATATTCTTCATTTTTGTAAATAGCAGCAGTATCAATATGTCTATACCCATTCTTTAACGCAGCTAATGTGGAATTATAGGCCTCATCACGATCAGCAGCTTGCCAGGTACCCAATCCAACCATGGGAATCTTGGTACCGTTGTTTAAAGTGACGGTATCGGTATTAACTTGTAATTTAACTGGAGTTTTAGTCATTTTTTTATATATGAGAAAGCTTGATATTTTCTTTTACAACACGGGACTGAACAGGGGGTTTATATACTCTTTCAATCAAGGCTTATTCTCTCGGAGCCACACAACCGGGGGCAAACTTCACAATCTCCTTTTTTTTCGCAATACTTGGTTGATATTTCCCCATTGTTTTGACGCTGCTCAATTGAGGGGCAATAATCAAATTCTCGACAAAAATGATAATGGTTTCCAGATTAGTAATCAATGGAACAATATAAACAATATAAACACACCTCCACTTCCCTCCACTTACTCGGAATAATGTTCGCAAAAACTAGAGATTTCTATTAATACCACACAAAATGTAAATTATTATTATACCTAAATTATACAACTATACTATTTCATGAGTCCAAATAAACCACGCCCTCTTCGCTTTGTAGTAGTAACAGTACTTGCAGCATCATTCTTACTACTTGAAGAACTAAGACTCAATTGAGAAGAAGCCCTCTCTAACTTATTACTATTGTTAGAATCGGGTGATAATTCATCCCCAGAATTAGTCTTTTCTCGACGATGAGAAAGATGAAACAAACCATATTTCTTAGCGGTTGTAGTTGCAGCAGTAGCAGCAGTAGCACTAGACTTAATAGATGACGCAGCACTAGTTGGTTCTTCATGTTTTGCCGCTGTAGGTACTCTTCCCAAGACCCCAGTTCCCACACTATGAAACTTTTTGCGTATAGACTTTTCAAATGGCATTTTGTCCATAGAAAGTAAATCTGAAGCCAGTTCATTCCTATTCAATTTTTCTTTAGATTTATTAAACGGAGTAAATGCACTCAACCCGCGTAAACTTGAATGCGACCCAGTTCGAGACATCGGGCGTGCACTACCGCTTCTTTCAGTATTGGTAGAATTATTGGATATCGAAGGTGTCATTTCATGAAATCCAGGATTTGGAGCGGCAAATGATGAGCGTTCAGAAGGAATTATCACACTTGTTTCACTAGGAGATTCACTTGGACTACTGTTTACCATATGACCAGGAGATACTGAGAGATTGGATTCAATAACTTCAGATTTCCTGCTTTCTTGGTTGCCGCTCATATTTATAGGAGCAGTTCGTGTTTTCTTTAATGCTTCATGTAGCTTCTTTGATTCAACCAATTCTTCCAATTCGGAGATTGCTGTTTCAATATCCTCTCTGGTTCTCTTTAAAATCCTCGTCATGGCCCGTAAATTATAAGCACGTAACATTAACTTCAAATCACTCACAATTATTGCTGCTTCAAAAATCAATTCAATACTATAGTCAGATGGAATTGGGGCATCGGGAGAAATTAACTCACCAAGGGCATAATTTGCATTTTTTTCAACTTCATCATTATCTTTCGTACTAACGCTAGCACCACGGGTTCGTTCTTCTTCTTCCTCTGCTTCAATTTCTTCTTCCGCTTGTTTCAATTCTTGAAATAAAAAGCTATGCTTATCAAACACAGATTTTGATCGTGGTCCTATAGGAATACCTGTATTGGCATATGTGTCTAAATATCCCAATTCGATATCTTGTTCTTCTTCACTATTTGAATTCAAACCAGGTTTGGATTCATCCGACACATTACCTTCATCATCATCGTCTACATTCTCTCTTTGGTCATACTCAAACGTTGTATCCTCGCGTGTATCATCATCATCATTTCCTTCAATGGTTCTATCTTGGTTCACTTCTTCAACCGTTCTGGGCAGCACATTGTTATCTTCATTTGGCAGAAAATTCCTACTAGGACTTTTATCTTCAGCAACGGATTTGGGCAGGAGTTCCTTACTAGCAAATGCTTCATCTAGTTCCTCTTTAACATCGGTGGAACTAGCAAGTGACTTTTTAGAACTTCTCAGAGCAGCTCTAGTTTTCCTGGTTCTTGATATTTTCTTTAAAAGCCCAATATCCAAATATGCATCATCCACCGTATCCATAAACCCTTCATATTCATCCAAGGGGAATTTGAAATTAGGATCAATTGGAGCACCCAACTGTTTCAACAAATCAAAATATTGTCGTTTTAATTTATTTCCTTCACCAACAACATACGTCTCCTTTCTTCCAATAATACCAAACAACACTTCACTAATTAAATCATACAAGAGCGGAACTCGATATTGCTTAGCAATTAAAAGATTATCCAAAACGGTGGGGGCCAATATCCACTTATTTCCAATTTGTCCAGTGTATAAATATTCACAAAATGCCTTAACGGTAATTGTTGGAAATGGGAAATATAATTTACGAGGAATTAACAGGGGTTCCATTCTAAATGAATTTACTTCGATATTTTCAAAATTTAATAACGCATTGTCAAATAAATTACCACTATCTGGTTGATAGTCTTTAGTTTCAGCAGGGGTAATTCCCAAAGGTCCCGAACCACTAGCTGAAGATACTTGAGAATTATTTCTGAACAGATCCTCATCACTGCTCTTGTAATCAACAATACTGTTCTCTCGAGTAGAATCAGAATTTGTTGTGGAAAGTGAAGTTTTTTCCGACTTCCGCTCCATCACTACCGGTGCTACAGATTTTGTCATTTCCGCGGGTTCACTAGCCATCAAAACATCAATTGATCTTCTTCTATCATTTGCAGCAGCAGATAATTTTCTTCCTTGAATATGACGAAAAGAGAATGGGGAACCAAACAATTCCCCAGCCGAACTATTCATCGATTGAGCACTAGCTGTACCTCCTTGGCCTGAAATTGAAGCGCGAGGAGACCCAAATGGCGAATCTCGGGGTGATCTAGAAGTAGGTATATTTCTTAACGCTGTTAATGTATGCAACAATGAAGCTTGTGATGAACCTAAATCCTGTGAGCCTTTCCTAGATGAACTTCTAAATGATACTGGAGTGGCTGGAACAGGTGGTAATGACTCGGTAGGTAAAGGTAATTGTGGAGGAGCTTCATCCAAACTAGAAGGTAAAGGGGGGACACTACTATTCAAATGTGAAGGACCCAACGAGCTCCTACGAAAGTTAATTTGATGTGGATCGACGGCAGAACTGTTGGCTTTAAGTGGCGGTCTAGATGGCGATGTTGATGGGGATTGGGACCTGCGAGGAGAATCTGATTGTCCTGGTTGTTCACTCGGTTGTGGCGATGCTCTCAGTGATGATGGCAGATCTTGGAATGGTAATCTAAACTGTGGAGCTTCCTTTGGTTGTTTCGTGGCCGGAGCTGGTATCGAAAGGTATAACTTTCTTTCTTCTTCTTTGGAAATCAACGATGAAGATGAAGATGGTTGTTCTGATAGTGTTGTTAAAGAGCTGGGTGAATTATTTGCAACAGTCTTTTCATGCTGAAGATCAGCCGAACTAATTGATGAACCGCTGATTGATATTTTAAACTTGTTAAAAGCAGCTGACGGAGAGCCACCCGTTGTAGTTGTTGCACTTGAATTACTTGTTTTTGATCTTAGTCTTTGCCCCTCATATAATCCCATAGCCTGCTGAGTTTCAAATTTTTCAACAGCTTGGACATATCCCTTTGATAATAACTGAACAAAATAACTTCCCCATCTTTCCATTAAAATCACAAGACACGCAGGAATTCTATCTCCATTGGAAGACACAAGCTCAAAATCAGACATCATATCCCCATATCTTTCAAACGCATTTCTACCTAATGTTATTGCTGCTGGTGGGAAGACCGACCTAATGGTTGTAAATGTTACCTTGGGTGCTGCATAATGAACATATTCGGTAAAACTAATAGCCGCCGGTGATTTATCTGTAGCTATTGTACTTATAGAGTGCCTTCTTGTATGAAGAAGTATATTCAGTTCGTCTTCATTGGCACTTTCCGATGCTCCTTCACTACTACTTGTATCAGTCAGAAATTCATCATTATCTGTAGTTGTGGATGATTTACGACGGTATACTTTAGTTCCATCATCTCTATGAAAGTGACCTCCTTCTAATTCTGAACTGGCCAAAATATTAGTAATTGGTAAACTTACAGTCACCATGATAGTGAAATATCTTACACTACTGGTTGTTCTTGTTGTTAAATAATTTCCGAGTAAAACAACTTTGTGATGGGATTGCCAAACAAAACCTCCCCAAAAACGATGACTTCCATAATCATGATTACAAACAACGTTCAAACGGGACCATTTCCCAGTGGGTTTATTATAAATAAAAATTGAAATATCTATTTCGCCAGGTAAGAATCCAGTAACAACAATATTTTGTCCAAATAACCCTCCAGAGGGATATCGTAAATTGAATGGGGTAGTCGAATTATTAAAGAGACGTTTCCGATGAACCGGTAATGTTTTCCCTGATTTTATCAGCTTACCTAGTTTAAAAGATACTAATGAATTATGATGATCTTCCTTGGTAGCAGCATATACAATGAGCGATTCTTCATGAGTGGTTGAAGTATGAAGTGTTTTGGTTTTGCCGTCAATTGTTTGCTCTGATTCCACTTCTTCAACAAAACTTAGAATCATACCCGTGGTTGAATCAAGACTTAATAAATGGTTTTCACTAGATTTGAAATTGTTCAATCCATATGCCTCATCCTTTTTAGGGTTTGATGATGTGAGCGACAATTGTAAAGGCAGAGTACCAACATATCTCTTTTCAACTAAATCAAATAGTACATTGTCATATATTTGCTTGCCTCGTTGATCTCTTCCTCCGCAAATAAATATTCCAAAATGATCTCGCTTGTTTACAAATGATAAACTAGAAATAGTGGCCATTTTATGGTTGTATCTAGGAGATGGGATTGCTTTATCCCGCGAATAGTCTATACCATCATGCAATAACGTCCATTTGTTGGTTTCTAAATTAAATTCCCACAAGTCATTAGCTGCGCTCAAAAATGATATATCACCATTTGTAAAATCAGGTAATACCAATCCTCCAAATAAATAAATGCAATTATTCAAGGCACACATTTGGTGTAGCAACCTGGGACTTGGTCTAGGAGGCGCCAACGAATTATCAAAAGTGACTCTTTTCCATTGTCGTTCAATTAGACTAATATAAAATAACTCTCCAGAAAGGAATTTATCTATGGTCGTGAATTTTGAATTTGAATCGTGAACTTTACTATGAAAAGTTCTACCGATTTCTTCAACGGTATAATCAGTTAGTTCTAATGCAATACTGAGTCCTCCATAAGTGAATAGGAATGAATTGTATAATGTAGATGCGGAACCAGTCCGTACAGTCAAATTTAATCTATCATCCTTCTCACTGGGAGGTAGTTGTAACGAATGACAAGAACTTAGTGTAGGTATTAACGATCCCATAATGATGTTTTAATGTGATGCGACCAACTGTATATATGGTATTTGATGGCGAACTGAAGTATTGCTATGAATGGCGAAACTATTTATGGAAGTGATCTAAATCCCTCAAACAAACAGATATAAAAGCAATAGTAAGCCAGACAAGAACGTAGAACCGTTGACAAATTTCTCAATAGCCCTAGGCTTGTATGAGGTGGAATGTCTATGTTCAATCTGACAATTGTTAACCCAAAGTATACAAGGAAACCTCTTTGTCCTTCCCTGTTGAAGTCTCTAGGGGGAAAAAAAGAAAGCCGAACTGTGTGAAAATTAGTTGTCTGTGTAAATACAAATGACAGGTGGCTAATTGGTTGTCGTGGTACTACTCGAAAGCCAGTCTATTTTGTTGACAAGTAGGGTTCAGGTGAACAAAAGGGGGGTGGAATGTTAAGCGAAGTTTTTGGGAATGTTGTTTTCGTTTCCTTTTTGGTTGGCCAGGCTTTAACTTTTTGGTTGTAAAAATAATCTGTGAGCAGAAGATTTTTTTTGTTTAGTTTTTCCGCCTTGATGGATAAAAATACAGGGCGTGTACGTTAGCTAATTTTATTTTAATTACCTCACCTATGACTCGGTCTTATTCTATCTCGATCAAGAATTGAATTGAAGAGGCTAGTCAAGGTGATGCTCAATTGATTCAAAAAGACTTAGGGTACCATATTAAATGTTGATTGTATCTTGGAATTATGAAACCTCCACTGAAATGCAAGGGCGCTTAATAAAACTAAGTTTGGTTAAGAATTCAAAAATGATTTTAATCTTTTAGTAAATTCAACCTAATATATTTCCCTTGCTTGTTCATTTCAAAAGATTTTCGGGAATTCTTTCATATTTTGCTATTTTCTCGGAATAAATGTTTCTATCCTTCCCAACGTCCCCGCCGTTGGTCTAAACTAAAAATTAGTATAATTTCTTACAAATTAACGTTAATTAATTAGTTATAGATTCTACTTCCTTAAACAAATTATCGATGACAATACCAGAAGCACTTGGTAGATAACTTTAAAATTTGCAACCAAAAGGGTCACGTGGAACGTATAATTTTCAATATAATTTCATTTCCTAATCGGGAGGGGACAACGTTTAAAGTTGGTTTCTTTTAGTGATCGCGAGAGTGCGGCCCCTTTTTTCTCCCAACACCTGAAATTCTATAATCAGGTAATTTCAAAGTAGTAGCAATTCCAGCACCACCAGTTTTCCCTCCGGACGTGCCCCTTTTTTTTAACTTGCTTGCTCTATTTTTTCAATTTTAAGTTAAATTTCCCTTCCTTTCACTCTTGGCTCAATTGCATTCAATACGTAATCAATTGAACAACCAAACTACCAATTCATTGATCGCGCTATGACCGAGAACAAATCAGGCATTTTGAAGTCATTAACCTCAGGCTCGACTTGGGTTTCACCTTTTCGGTCTACTGGCGATGAGAAAGATGGCGAGAAATCCAGCCCCAGAAAGGTCTCTTTAATCAAACAATTCAAGGAGTCCAATAAAATTGATAAGATTAAAGTTCCCGAAAAGTTTACAAGACACCCAACATTAGAAGCTGAAAAGAAAGCAATTGAGGCAGCTGCGAAAGAAAAAGCAAAAGAGGCTTTAGCTAAAGAGAAGGAAGCTGCAGATGCGATAGAAGCAGCAATTCCATCCGAAGAAGGTGGAGTTGAAGCGGAGCCAACCACCGAGCCTTCCGGCGAAGAAGCAACGAAAGAAGATATCTCGGAAGAAGCTGGAGAAAAGGAAGTCACAGCAGTAGTACCCGAAACAGCAGGAGAGCCAAAACAACCTCTTTCACTTGATGCAACTCACCTTGATACTACATCTTCAAAATATGAAGATGAAGAAGAAGTCGACCAGCCAATTGCAACCGAAGCAACTCCAACAGATATTCCAGCTGAAGAAGCAAAGAATGAAGTCACCGAAGAAGCGAAGGAAGGTGAAGAAGTTCAGGGAGAACCCAACGAAGTAGCAGACGAGCAATTGGAAAAGAGTGACATTGAGTTAGTAACTCAGCCAACAACAACCAAAGCCGAGCCGGTTTTATCGGCAAGCAAGAAAATTGAGGAAAAATTCAAGGATAAACCACTATTATTGAAGAAATACAAAGATCTTAGTTCAACGGCCACTTCGGCTGTTAACAAGGAAATTGATGATCCAAATCGTGAGATTAATTTAGGACTGGGTTTGAAAATGACCCATGCTCAATTGATGGCAATAGCTGCTAAGAGAGTAGCACCTGTAATTGCATCTATCAATGAAGAGGTTGGTAAATCCAGAGAAGAAGATGAAATTAAACGTCAACAAGAAATCGCCGCCAGAACTAAGAAGCATGAAGGCAAGTTACAAGGTGAATTTTCAAAGTACTTGGGTAAGATTGGAAAAAAGAAGGATAAATTCAATAAAGATATTGATGACAAACTTGGTAATTTAACTCGTTCAATGAAGGAGGCCGATGATGCAGCTGTCGCATTTGATATGCAGACCAAAGAAGAAATTGAAACTAGTAATAAAGAATACGAAGAACGTGAAACAAATGCTGTAGAACAACATGAAACAAATAAGGAAAACTTGATTAAGAACCACGAAGAATTAGTCACCACCAAAAAGCAAGAGCTTGAAGAAGCCATTACTGGCCATGAAACTATAACCCAAGAGATTGAAACTTTGCACGAACAAAAGAATGAATGTGATACTAAGAATTCAGAGCTCTTGACCCAAATTGAAGAATTGGAAGCAAAATTGAATGGAGAAACTGAAAAATTGAACGAGTTAAAGGACAAACACGCCTTGCATCAAGGTGCAATTGACACCAACTTATCACGTAAAGAACAACTTGATACGGAAATTTCTCAACTGAAGCTGAATCTTGAACAGAAGAAAGAGAAGCACCTGAGTCTCGTTGCAGAAATTGGTCTTATTGCTACTGCTATAGGCGCATATGGTACCAAACTCTCCTCTTTACATACAGATAAGGAACAAAGGGCGGTAAGACTCGACGAAGCCAAGGATAAGTATACTGGATGGCATGCTGAAAAACGGGATATGGCAGAACAAGTAGCCCGTGAACATGAACGAAAGAGAATTGAAGCACAGGAAGAATACCAAACTAGAAAACACCAAGAAGAACTCGAAAGACAAAGAGCCAAAGAGGAACAGGAGCGCTTAGAACAAGAAGAGAAGGAAAACCATGAACGCAAGCTTCAAAAAGAACGCGAGGAACGCGAACGTCTTGAAAAGGAACAAGCTGAGTGGGAGGCTAAGGAGAAATTAGTTCAAGAGCAACAGAAGCGGGAAGAAGAAGAGAGGAAGAAGAGAGATCCTGAAATACAACTTGCAGCAGCCATTAAGAAGAGAGAAGAAGACCAAAAGAGATTAGAAGATGAAAGAGCTGAGCAGGATCGTCTTTATCAAGAGAGGCTTGACCGTGAAAAGTTGGAACAAGAATCCTTGGAACGTGAAATCTCAGCATTACAAGCGGAACGTGAGAAGGCCGCTGAATTGGAAAGAAAAGAGGCCGAAGATGTTGCTCAGGCCAAGTTACTCCAAATTCAAAAATTGAAGGATGAACATTCAGCCAAGGTTCTGTTATATCAACAACGTTTAGAGTTTGAGAATTTACAAAAACAAAGATTATCTGAAGAAGTTGAAAACTTGAAGAAGATCCGAGCACTCCGTGAAGAAAAAGTAAGATTGACAAGTGAAACAGCCAGAGATCCTAAGGTGGAAGAGATTAAAAAGTTGATCCAAGAAAGAGAATTGGAAGTTGATCGATTAACCAAAAAAATTGAATTAGATCAACCTGCTTTTGAATCACAGCCTTTTTTAGGGATTAGCAATGAAGTTTCCACAAGAAACGGAGCCATCCCAAAATCTAAAGATTTAGAAAAGTCAAAAGAAAAGAAAAGTATTGGTACTGGGGCAGTTGCTGCTACAGTAGCCACAGGAGCATCTATAGCTACTGCTACCGGTATTGCTTCTGCTAAGGGGAGTTCTGCTACAAGTTCCTCGATACCCGCCGCCTCTAATATTGTCAAAGATTCTACTAGTGGTTATTCCCGTCAGCGTAAGGGGAGCCTTTCGGATAAATTGAAACAGTTTGGAAGGAAACTAACCGAATCTTCACCAACCAAACAGCCAAAGCAAGAATCTTTTAAGAATGAGGAGCCTGCTACCAAGAAGGAGCCTGCAACCAAGAAGGAGCCTGCAACCAAAAAGGATGCCGTTACCAAATCACCTGTAGATGATATTGACGATACGTCATCATGGGAAATGCAATCTGTTTACGAATTGGTATCAGAGAATGAATACGAAGCTCATAAAAGCGACCCAAATTACCTTGAAGTTACCAGTCAAGAATTTGACAAGCATAAGACTTTAGAGAAGCAGAATCACCTTTTTGAAAGAATAATAACTTAAGTCTACGTGATACAAAATCAATTTCCGAACTGTTTTACACTCGTTACATCACTTCCTCCCATCTCATTTTTCTATTATATATGTTTTATTGAATATACTTTATTGTACTACCAATCAATCAAATGTAGTCTTCTTACCAGTGGATGGAACGATTGCCGGGCTTGCTCTTTGGGCAGTTGCCAAAGCTACTGAAGATTTCTGTCTTTTGTTATCGTAAACAGGTTGTTTTCTTTCTTTGAAGACCCTCTTTCTAGGAGCTGGAGCTTCATCTTCGTATCTTGGTCGTTGTACGGGAACTTCCCTTACTTCCCTTGGTTCTTTAATTTCACCTTCTACAACTTCATCACCCGAGCGTTCCCTCATACGTGGGTTTCTCTTGGATCTATCTTCCCCATATTCTAATCTCAACTTTCTATTAATTAACATTTTGGCCAATTTAGATTTCAAAGCAATGGTAGGTCCTACTTCATCTTTGAAATCAATAAAGGCAAATCCTTTACACTTTCCAGTATCTTCAAAGGTTGCCATTCTAATCCTAACTATATCACCACAATGTCTGAAATGTTCTTGCAAATTGTCTTCAGTAGTGTCAAATGATAAGTTTCCGACAAACAAAATTCTGCTTGGGGGATTCTTTGAAAGTGGGGCTGTAGCACTGACTGCTGGCCTACCTTCAAACGAGTTAGCGTTTTTGATTAACAACTTACGACCATTAAGTACAGATTCACTTAATGCCACTATAGAATTTACATGAGCTAATGAAGGAACATCAACATAAGCAAAGCCCTTGATTTTATTACCTTCCTTCTTGGGGATATTAACTCTTGTAATATCATCTTCTAAAACTTTGGGTAATTCACTGTCTTCAAGTTGGGAAGTTTTCCCAACTATAAAACGGGTAATATCTTCTCTGGTAGTATCAAATGAAAGGTTACCTATCCATACTCCAAATTCTGATTTGCTGGGCTTTTCTGGTTCTGCATCAGCTGCTTTAGGTACAGGATGTTTCTTTGCAAGTTTATCCAAATCTAATTTACCTTTCTTTAAAAGACGTTGTTGCTTTTTAGATAAGGGAACAGATGCAGTCAAGTCAATCTCTATTTCATCGTCATTTTCTTCTTGATCGTCGTGATCATCTTGATCGTTCTCTTCAGGTTGTTCTAGTTCTTCAGTGACCTTTTTCAGTTTCTTCTTCTTTTCCTGTTTTCTTAATTTCTTTTCCTTCTTGGATTCTAATTTACTTTTAACTGGGATCTCGTCCAGGCTTAAATCTGACATGTTAGATATATATATTTAACGATCTTCTACGCAAAGTCAAAGTAGATCTAATGCCCATCTCTAAACTTTTTCTTCCTGCACGATAATCCATCGCACCAAAAAAATATTCTTTTTAACTTTTTACAAAATGCTACACAATATATAAGCATAAGAACGTTCAATTATCATCAATCATTTCCACCCATAACCACTTCCTCCATAACTCACCAGCTTCTTGAATTATATTATCGATGTAATTAACTTTATGATTCTCAGCTGAATCATTCAGAATAATTATACTGTTAGATAAATCATTGCTATCATCGTGTACGGGCAGAGATACTGGTGAATTGGACGAGGACGAAGATCTAGAGCTACCCTGCTGGTGTTGGTGTGAATGAGCACTTTTCTTCTTCAGCTTATACTTGTAGGCCTTTGAAGGTAAACGAGATAATAACTGCCTTATTTCGTGCTGGTCCAATTCCACTAAATTGTTTTCTCTAGATTTTAAAAACGCCAAGGAAATAAAAATCAATGAGATATGGGGATCAAGTTTAGAAAATGGAATTGAAATCGATGGAGCAATCGACGAAGAAGACGAATTAGCCGTCTCTTGTGAATCAGCTGGTTTCGTCACCACTGTCTGGGATAATGTTAATTCATCTACTAAATTTCGGAACGAATTTTGCCGAAGTACGGTTTTGTTATCATCCGATCCATTTTCTTTAAAAGTTTCCTCTTCATTGGTTAACGACCAAAAAATATCGGGTCCTAATTGTTCCAATGTATTCCTATTAACATAATTCAATTTTTCATAATAATAGTTAAAGTCCTTCTTTGGATTCTTTAACCTCCAACCCAAAAGTAAATCCCAAATTCTTCCCCGATCATATCTTGACCAAACTTTTGACCCACAAAATTTAAGCCACCAAATTATCCATTCATCGTCAGATGTTCCGAATTTGGTTAAAACTTGTTCCTCTTGGAAAAATTGAGACAATTCGGGTAACAACTTTCGTAAACAATAGATAAAATATGAAACCCTTTCTTCTATAGTCCCACCTGTAATTGGTAATGTCGTTTTGTTCAATTTCGTAGGTTCTTCTTCTTTCTTCTCGCGTTGCTGTTCTTTCGTTTGATTTTTTTTCAATAAGGTGAGTTCTTGTCCTCGCTTTTTCTTGGAATTTGGTTGAGGACAATGCAATAAAACCAAAACCAAACGTTCATAAACCTCATGGAATGACATTTGCGAAATTCGTTCATCCTGATAAATCAATTCTTCTAAGTATTCCCTCAATTCAGGGATATTGTCTATATAATTGGAATAATCGTCCAATAAGTTAACTGTCAATAAATTGTTTGGAGAAGAATGATCTCTTCCCATTAATACCCAGGGAGTTTTAGGAAGTGGCGGAAACCATTCTGCTAAATTAAGAGCTATCCAGGTCAATGCTTCATCATATTTAATAATTTTCCCCCACTTACGAGAAAATTTTAATACTGAGTGTTCTAATATACGTAGTATTTCATGTTCCAATTCAGAAAGGGTATATTTGGTATGTGAATATTTCAACCTTTGAATATATTTCGACAAATCGCGCCTAACCTGTTGCTTTATTATATCATTCTTATCGTCTGAAGCAGCTTCAGAGTCAGAACCCGAAGCACCGGGGTTTGTCGTCAGCGATTCTGACCCGTCTCCATTTTCCTTGGTATTTTTTCCAGATGAATTGGAATTTCGATTACGGTTTGCATCTTTGATGATATCAGTATCAGGTTGAATAAAAGGGTTTAATACAAATGGATGATACTTTAACAAGATTGGCCATACTTTGAATCTAAGAAAAGGCGGTATTCCCTTTTGCCTTGCCACCAAGGCTAATCCATGATGATTCTTCGTATTAAGATATTCCTTACATAGGTTGAAAATTTCCAAATTATAATTGAATGAGGGCTTGCGATCATCTTGAACCTGCTTTTCTTGCTTTTGTTTCTGTTCAAGATACTTGGTACTTAGTATCGCACTTATATCTTCTCCATCTTCAAAATCTTCTTCAGTTGTAGTAGTTGTTGATAGGATTGGCGATTCAATTGGAGATGAAGTTGACGAGGATCTGTTTGAAGATTTGCAGCTTTCAGTCATCCTTTAATCTTATAAATATATTGAAACCCAAGCTGAAACAGTAGGGATGAGTTTAATAAGTTGCTGTTGTGAAATTTATGGTTATATATAGGCGGTTTGAAATTTCTTCAATATCATGAATAGCTAAGGGATATTCTATTGCTTCAGCCCTAGATCTCAATTTATGAAACTCTGTGCAAGTTACAAGATTGAATCTAAAGCCTATCTAATTGTAGTGTGACAATACGAGAATCTGAAAATCCTAAGTCAAATTTCTCAACCGCAGGCAAAAAAAAAACACACCACAATATCCAGAGCTAATGTTGTATGAGCTATTTCCCAAAATTCTCGCACGCTTAGATGGATATATGGAAAAATTTTCTTTTTTCAATATTTTTTTTTAACTGCGTAGTCTATACTACTGAGGATTTCTTTTTTTTATTTTAATTTTTATTTTCTTGCAAGGTGATTTTGGTATTATGTTGTATCTGTTGAGTATTATCTGTTAGAGTAGCTTCCAACCACAGTAGTTTTGGAATTCAAGCCTGGGTAACCAACTAACTTGAAATATAAGATTCAATCTGAAGTGGCTCGTTCAATTGCCTGTTGTAGTAAAAACTTCACACAGAGATTAACTCTTTTAAAACGCGCTAATTGTATCAAACGAGGGACGATAAGAAAATGGTGACAACTTTATGATTGTAGTTATAATAGATTAATCTAAAATAGCAGTAAATTATCAATTTATAAATGGAAAGCAAAAGGGTAATACCAGCGACAATTATTGGAATTGTTTGCGTATTGCGATATACCGTGTGTCTGGAAATGGTTGTAAAAATCAGTCAAATGCTAGGGAAAATAGCAGTTGCTTGGAAATACACAACTAAACAGTGAGACTTTCGAATTCTTTATAAACCTCTTCCGGCAATAATCCCTTGATATTGAACGTTGATACTAACTTAGCTTATTAATCATAAGAAAGGAGATGAAATTTACAAAGGGGAATCCAAATATAAATATAGGCAAAAAAAATAATAGGCACGATCAGTTTCTGTATAGGGGAACTAGAAAATAATGAATTTGAGGAGTCGGAACAAAGGTTGAGTCAGGAGGGGAGAGAATTCCATTATCTCACCCTCACAGAGGCGTTGCCACCACAAAAACAACTGTATATAAGCCAGGTAGTCTTCTGCCATTCTATGCTAACACTAGAAAACAAAGTGAAGTCAGCTGCCCTGTCTACAGTTGCATTTTTTTTATCACTAGATGCGTCTAGGACCTACTTTTTGCATTATTTTAGTTTACTTGCTATTCACGATTTTTACTTAACTGAAGGGTACTTCAATGGTGAAACTGTATATGATGATAAATACTTTCACATAGCTTGTAGACATGATATCCAAAAAAAACCCAGTTATATCTATATGGAATCTTTTAAACTACCTTGTTCTTGAAAAAGAGATTGCTACTAGAATAGTGGGGCCGTGTCTGCATTGCATCGCGCAGGGCTATTTATCCAATACACACGAACTTGTTCCAGAATCAAGCGAAGATTCTAATCCTCTGCGTTTTAACTTATTTTTACGACAGGAAATAATCCCCTAGTTTAAACTTTGATTCTGGATGGATCTAGATAAAATAGACATTGCAAATCAAAATCTCAAAAGCCACCACCCGATCAGTCCCGTCCGTAGTTGGCCTAATTATGGGGGAATTATGGGCGAACGTAAATGAATGACCGTAAGAAAAGAAATGGTTTGAAGCAACAATAGACAGAAAATTGTTTTTTCTTCTTAATTGGTGGTTATAACCGATGATTCCGTATGCTGCCGAATCCTGCGAAATAAACCAGCAGGGCTCTTCGGAGATTAATATTTCTACATTGTATTAATCAGCCGACAATTATGGTCGGTGATTATAAATACATTGGTAATTATGATATAAATGTGATTTATTTTGACGTTGCTTCTTTGTTTTTATAGTCCAGGTACAAAGCCCTTGTAACTTTTACCCCACACAGTTTTTTAACAAAGTGTATATAAGCTCAGCTATTTCACTCATCTTTTACTATATTATTCATCAAGGAAGAAAATGCAGAACCTAATCCAGTCAATTAGGAACCTAACATCTCCGGCTACAGACTCTAAAATCAAGAATGGTATGTTCACTATGTATTAAACTACTTTTCTATTTCCCATACTAATTCTTTAACTAGCTACAAACACAGAACCATTGGGACCATTCAATCATGAATTAATTGAGCTCTCAAGTCTTACATTCAACAAGAAAGATTTATCAGTTATAATATCGGGAATCACCAAGCGTTTAAACCCTCTACTTAAGGTGGCTGCTAATAAAAAACAACATCCTCATCCACAATCTCCTACAATTGATGATAACGCTCTTGTCACAAAACGATCTGCATCCTTAACAACTTTACTTCCATCACTCCATTTCAAACAAGAAAGCATACCCGCCCAAAGATCGGATACTTTTCCTTTGCCCGATGGAAGAGACAAGCATCATTCTAATTTAGATGAAAAGACTAGTCTCAGCCTATTGAAAACATGCGCCGTTATATTGTATCTTCTACAGAATGGCTCAGAGAGTTTTATAGAATGGATGCAAAAAGAATACCATGTATACATTACACCATTGTTGAAGCTATCGTATCCTACAAAATATCATGTAACACTAGGACATAAGCTACGCAAGATTATACGTTTGATGGAATCTCCTGAAGATCTACAAATAAGTAGAAATAATATTCATAAATTACGTACAGATTTCATGACCCCAGGAGTTAAAAGAAGTTCATTGGATATTGACTTATTACATGTTCAAGAACAACAATCACCCATACGTTATAGAAGAAATTCATATGATCAAGCTTATACATTTGCAGCCCTGCCACCAAGTTCAATTGCTATGGCATCACCTCCCACCGCACAATTCTCCCTGTCGCCACGCTCTTCACCCCCGCAATGGCCCAGAAGGGCTTATTCCGTGCAGGATACGTTTTTGCCAAATCATCCCGACCAACATCCTACTGCTCCTAGAACACCCAATCCTCATAGATTATCATCAATTTTCTAGGTAGAAGCCGTACATGTTCTACAAACTTGCCACCGGATTTGATTCAATACTTAATTACATGTATTTGTTATGATTTTCAGGGTAGGTCAGTGATACGAGAATAAATCCATTGTCATCGAAAAGAAACGTACGAGAAAAGAAATCAGGTTATTGTTTTGGTTGATCCAGATCGGTCAATTATTTATTTCATAGATATTATTTATTTATTTTTTGACAGGGATTGTTTTAAAGTTCAACGTGCCCAGCTTTCCAAATCTGTAGAACGTTTTGAATACCTAGACGTATCGACGAGATGTGTACAGCAATATAAAAAATTCCGTAGTAGTCTAACTTGCTCTGCTTCGGAATCGGTTTTAATTTTATTTTTTATTTTTGTAAATTTCGGATTTTTCAATCAGTGTCGCAAAGCCAAATTTAGTCACGCATTAATTCTCAAGTCTCTTCTATTGCATTTTGTGCTCAACTGTTATCAATGTTTGATTATCTATAGTAGACATTCCTATAATAAACATATGCTATCATTCTTTGCTTTCGGAATAGAAACTCATACCAGAAAAGTGATCTAAGTTAAAAATAGCGCATGAATCTGAATCACGTAACTAACCACATTTGTTTGTTGCAAGCATTAAGGTTTCGTCGCGAATGAAACCAGGTAGCTTTAAGAATATTTAAATTTCTTTTTCCTATTCTTTTTTTCTTACTAACAAAGGATGCACTTATAAAATTTCAAATATTTTTTGTATTGTCTGCCAGGAATCGATTGTAAATGCTGGAATGTGATGACAAATCCGACACTAAAAAATAGGGGTGAACATAAGTAATAATGCGTGGTGTGCGTGAAACTGGTGACCGCCTATTCTCTGAGACATTTTTTCCATGACATTTCCAGCGATTTCCATTATGCAGCCTCACCTTCCTAATTCGTATTGTGATTTTCGTTTGTTATTTTTAAAATTCCACTCGCACAGAACTACTATAAAAGGGATAAGAAATCGCCACCCGATTTAACACATCAGATTTTCTTTTCTTCTCACAACATTATTAATCAAACAAATAATTTATAATATACAACAATGCAAATCTTCGTTAAGACTTTAACTGGTAAGACTATTACCTTAGAAGTTGTTAGAAGACGGTAGAACTTTATCTGACTACAACATCCAAAAGGAATCCACTTTACACTTGGTTTTGAGATTGAGAGGTGGTATGCAAATCTTCGTTAAGACTTTAACTGGTAAGACTATTACCTTAGAAGTTGAATCTTCTGACACTATTGACAACGTCAAGTCCAAAATCCAAGACAAGGAAGGTATTCCACCAGACCAACAAAGATTGATTTTTGCCGGTAAGCAGTTAGAAGACGGTAGAACTTTATCTGACTACAACATCCAAAAGGAATCCACTTTACACTTGGTTTTGAGATTGAGAGGTGGTATGCAAATCTTCGTTAAGACTTTAACTGGTAAGACTATTACCTTAGAAGTTGAATCTTCTGACACCATTGACAATGTTAAATCTAAGATCCAAGACAAGGAAGGTATTCCACCTGACCAACAAAGATTAATTTTTGCTGGTAAGCAATTAGAAGACGGTAGAACTTTATCTGATTACAATATCCAAAAGGAATCTACTTTACACTTGGTTTTAAGATTGAGAGGTGGTCAATAAACGTTGAACTCTAAATAGTTAATATAAGATTTCAATAGTGTAATGTTTTATTATTTGTAGTCTATATACTCTAAAACGGTATCTAAACAAGTGCATTTCGAAGTTCAGTCAATACAACACTTGAACTTTCAATCTTTGAAAACTCCTCGAGTGTAGATGTAATTACATCAGCGCCAGTCTCATCATGTAAATACTTTCGTAAAACCGACGATAATTTAATGAATTGAATCTTTACATTTTCAATTTGTTCTCCTGATAAACATTTCAACTTAAGGTAGTTCCATGTATTCAATAATAACTCTTGTTGTTGAGTGTCAACCTTGGCATCTTGTAAAGTTTTAAGAACAGATTTATAAATCTCGGCCGTCTGTACTTTGGACCTCCATGTATTTTCAATTAGTTTGGATTCGAAAATTTCCTTAATCTGTCTGAAAGTGAAATGGAACAACTTTCCATTGATAGGAATATAGAAAGTATCAGCAAGATTCTGTAAATGTACTAATCTGTCTTCTTCAAGATTGATGTTTTCTTTGACCGTAAGTTGTTGTACATCTTCCATTTCTACATCACTGTCATCATCGTCGTCTTCACGATGATATTCATCACTAAGAACCATACCCATAATCTCAATGTACAAATCTACAATTTCAGTATTATTGTGGAACTCATGAATGTATTTTCCCACACTCAAGATTACATGTTTCTGATAATCTTTGTTTCTTCGCTTAACTTCAACAGTCACTGTTTTGGCTATATCACGTTGTAAATTTTCATTCGTTGAAATATATGATTTGGATAAGATGGCAAATGATACTAACGCGTCAAAAATCAATTCTTTACCATCCCATGATTTCCCCTGATTCGATTCAAGTAAAACTAATAAAATATCATTGATTAGAGGGGCTGAGAATTCATTAACATTATCAATTGATTGAGATACATCACTCAAACATTTAGCCAAAGTTTTCCTGGTTTCAAACTTATTAGTTTGTATGTATTTCTTAACCAAAGTTACAATCTCAAGAAGATAAAGTTTTATAGCTGATTTACCACCTGAATGTTCAATCCAAACACGGTCGAAATTCTCTCTTATTTGTTCAACAGAATCGAATTTCCCAATATAGGCCAAGGGAATGAATGCTGATGCTACTAAATCGAATTTATCACCGGCATACTTGGACACGGAATCAGTAGCGATTGAGGCAATGGTACGGAGTCTATCATCTTCCGATTCGAAGTACATCTTGTTTATCCGTTCAGCATATTTAAGTATACTGTTTGTGGATGCAATACGACATAAATATCCCGAGGAACCAGCATAACTTGATGCTATAGTATCATTACGGTCTTTAATTTGAACCAGACTAGCTGCAAGTAATTTATCCCCATATGGTTTAATTATTTGATAATGATTCATAATTAAAGAAACAATCACTCGAGATCCACATACTTTTGAAGGTAACCCGACACTTTTCTTGATTGCCGATTCTAATCGGGTTATAAATTGTATCAAATTGGTGTCATCAAGTTGAGAAAGTAAGGATTCAATCACATCCATTAATGGGGATTTTCCAATACTGGACAACCTGCTGGCATCAATTGTATTATTGTCAATATTATACTTTGAAGCATTTAAAGCCAAATAGTTGATAAGTTCTGGTTCTAAACTTGAAAACAATAAAATAAAATTCTCAATCAATTCAGGAACATAACTTTTAATAGCCTTATTATTGGATTTACATAATTTCAGTAAGACTTCAAGGGAATAGTTTCTCACATCAGCTGAATCACTTAATATACCTTTATTCCCCAAGAAGAAAGGAATTAAAATTGATAATATTTGAGAAATTTTCTCCGTCTGCAAACTATACTTGGAAGAATCAAGTAATCTTGTTAATTCCGTAGTTACACATTTTGTTAACTTTATAGCTTCTTTACGCACACTTTCCTTAATATCATCCATTACTCTAAAACTCATGGTCCAAATTTCATCCAATCTACTTTCATAATCTTCAACTTCAATCATGGTTAACAAATCATTTAAAGCGGCAGTACCTGCTTGTCTAACTCTCCATTCTTTCCTACCCATGCTTTTCAATACTTCAGTTAAAATAGGCTGTAAATTGGCCTTGACTGCTTTGGATGTATCTTTAATCAACGAATTCCAAATATCATTCATTGATCTAGCAACCCCATCATTTGAATCATATCTATATCTAAACAATTTCGGAATCAATCTGTTTGACATTGAAGGATCCTTGGCTAATAAACTATCGAGAGAAGTTTGTGAGAGGATAGTTTCTAATCCATAGGCAATCCCCTTTCTCGAAGTCCATAAACTTGAAGATTTAGCAAGTGACATGAATTTATAAACTAATGCAGGATCACCAACTTCTTGAGCCAAATTTAACACATCTTTGTAGGTTGAAATCGACCCATCATTAGTTTTCAATACATCAGGTTCGAATAATTGAGTGTCTTCTTCAATTGTCCCCAGGGTTATTTTAGTAGTTTGATTGGTTGAAGTGAATGATTTTAATAATGATTTAACCAACATATCCTTTAATTCCACATCCCCTAATTCATAAACCAAACCAAGTCCTCTAGATGCAGACTCTTGAATCAATTCATCTCGATCACCAAGGAACTTCATAAATGATACATGAATCTCGGAAGCATGAGACTTGACAACTTCCAAATTCCTACAATGTTGAACTAAGGATAACAACCATATACAACCCGCTTTTCTTAATGCTGGCTTGGTATTCTTACAAGCTTCAATGACGGAATTTAGCACGATTTCTAATCGTGAAACATCTCTAGGTACGTATTTTATAGTTTCACCTGGGATATCCAATTGTTTACTTAAGAATAAGGAATCCCAACCAGCAGCAGCGATAGTCAACAGCTCGGCCGATGTGAATATATATTCAATTTGTTTTGAAATGTGAGTATCGTAAATCAGTTGTTCGTCATCAGTTAAATCTATAGTCTCTTCTTTTTTGGTTGCTAGAATTAAGTAGCCTAACGCCAAAACTGATCTTTCATCAATCTTTTTCACTTTTAGTTTAATTATGGTTTTAAATTTATTAGCATACTCGGAAGGGTTTCGAATAGGACCAAATATACCAAACATTGCTAGTTGAGAAATTGAATCTAAAGCCGAATAATAACTAGAACTAACATTCAACATTTTTTCAAGTATATCCAAATGTGAAGTCAAGGTAGAATCGTCAATCACACTTATACGATCCCGTAAATACAATCTTGAGATTATATAACTCACAGCAAGAACTTTCTCTTTACTACTTGTCAGTAAACTCGCAACAAGATTCTGAATAGATGAATCTTCATTGTTAGGATGTGTAGCAACTATACCTATCGCTTTACAAATCTGAGATATTGTATTCTCATCATGTACTTTATCCAATAACGACACAAGTTCATTTACACGAGGAATCAAATGTTCCACAATTGGCGACGAACTAAATGAAATAATCCGAGCCAAGAAAATTCCATATGATATGTTTGTCACTACTATATGCTTAGATTGTCCAATCAAAGCGTCAATACAAACATTTAACAATTTAACTATTGATTCATGGATCTCAGGATTGGTCATGTGGCTAATGACTAAATTCCGTACTTTATCATTCACCTCAATTGACTTGTCTAATCTAACACCCCAATCTTGATCGGGTATAATAACCGTTTCATGTCCTTTAATACTTTCCATAATTAAAATTTGTTCGGCAAATGTAATCGCTGTTGGTAGTGCTTGAAAAATTGTACTGTTGCTATGATTTTCACCTACTGCTTTAGTGAGTTCATTTGTAAGAACCTCTATGTATGAACTCAATGAAGGGAAATTAACGGTTGTTTCCTGACCAAGTAAATAGGCTGTTGATTTAAAATCAGTAGTATTGTTGACCTGTCGAATATTAAACCAATATGGATGAATTCCATTCTGAGCTTCTTCGATTGTTTCTGGAGAATTATCCTTGGTTGAAGTCCCCAAGATTGATAAATATCTTGTTTCGGGATCTTCAAATGGGAATGCGGAATTGATATGTTTGATGGCAATATATCTACATGCACTGATATTACCATTATTTGAAGATGTAGATAAATATTTCCAGGCCAATTCCTTCAACTTATGTTTATCTGATAAATTTGATAAATGCATTGATAATCCAGATAATGCGTCTTGAATAGATACTCTTACTTCCGGGTAATCGCCTTCTAAAGATTGATATAAGAATTCAACCAAAGACCAATCAATAATTTGAGGATAACATTTTAAAATATTCCCCAAGGTTTCATATTTCGATTGTCGATCTTTTAAACGTTGTGGGAAATTTACTTTGCCTTGAAGTTCCATACTTGGCCAACCTTCAGTGATTATATCGTTACGTAATTCAGTAACCATTTGAAGATTGAATTGGGTTAATTCTTGATTGATATGTTCAGTTTGGCCTAACCAGTTGATAAAAGTTATTGCTAATTGACGTACCTTGCCATTATCTGAATGCAAGGCAGTTTTAGAAATTTCCGAAATATCAGCATGAGATTTAATGGATTCACTTTTGGTTAATACTCGCAAAATTTTATGTTGTAAATTTGAATCGACTGATGGTATACCTGGTTGGCCTTGGAAAAGTGAAACTATATAATCAATAAAATTCACATCCCCCCAAAGCTTAACATTATCCAAATCAACATTTAATCGTTTAAATAAACCTTCTGCGGATTCGTTAATGCTTGAAGAAGGATCGGCCGAAGCGACAAGCAACAGTAATGCCAATTGGTCATTGTTGAAGCCAGCTCTTAAAAATTCAAGTAAATTCTGTTTCGTGGTAAATATTTCTTGTCTTGTCTTGTATGTAACTCCTGCCTCGGTAGTAAAGAATGAATTATCTTGTAAGCTTAGCCCAGGAGTTGCTTTACTGCTCGAATCAGGTAACAACAAGAGGAATTTGGCAATTGTAAACACAAGATATTGTTCCAGTTTACCATCTTTATCAAACCGTAAAGTTTCACGCATGGATTCATATTCATCAGTTCCCTTGAATGGTGCTTTCCACGCAGTTAACAATTTACACAAAATACTAAACATCCTAGCTCTAATACCATTGGAATATGAATATATATTGTCAATAATTTCAGGAACCAATTTTCTCTTTTGTTCATCGGTTAATCTATCAACACCTCTAAATATGAATAACGTGGAATAAAGTTGGACTGAACCGGCATCAACACCCGCACTAACTCGGGGCAGTTTAACTTGTTGAACTAAAGCATCTACGGGCAATGTGACTTGTCTAGCAGCAGTTATTCTCGGAATTACATGTTGAACTATTTTAAGTACTGCCTGTCTTACTTGAGCATGTGGACTAGCAAGTTTTAATAAGATTGGACAAAGATATAAGTTTAACGAATTTTGGAATTGTTCATCGGTTGATGCTAATGCAATTCGAAGCTCGGCTTTGTTAATCAACGACAATTCAGTTTCAGCCATGTTGATAAGTTTTGAATTGACTTGTAAGATCTTGATTGAAAAAAATGGGTATAGCCGGATATATAAGTTGGTTGTAAAAAATTCGATTTGCGCGGGTGGCGGTGGCGGTAGAACTATTTCGATATCGCCGATCGCGCGATATTTGGGTCGTGCTATAGTTAGGCGTTCGCGCGCTCGCGGCTGTAATACAAAAAGAGATCTTTTGCAACCAGGCAATACATGTAACACCCTTTTACATTGATTTAAATTCAGCAGTTATAATCAATCAACGTGTATCTCTAATTCTCTACATGTATGACTTCTGGTATTAAATACGGTTCAAATTTCTATATAAGACTATGTATTTTTATATTCTCTTAAAATAACTGGCACGGAACTTGGTGGCAATGAGCCTAATTCAGTAATAACCTTATCAATATATTCTGGAGGGGTTAAATCATATAAAATATTCAAGATATTTAACGTTGGTATATCTTTCCAATTCTTTAATGGTTCTTTTTCTTCCTCTTCCTTTTCTTCCAGTGGTGTAGTAGTTCCCTTCTTTGTGCTTTGTTGTTGTTTAGACTTTGTTTGTTCCTGCTCTTGTTGTTTTATAAATTGTTCCAATGCAAATGATTTCTTTTGTGGGGGTTTCTTTGAATCTATATCATGAATTAAATCATCCGGGTCTGCTAATTCGTTTGTAGTCACCGAATCTAATTGTACCTTATCGGAAAATTTAATTGATTCACAACATGTTAAAACTGGGATATTTCTTGTATGGCACATCATGGCAACTAATGCGGTGCCTACTCTTGAATAAAGACGACCATTGGATAACATGGCATGAGCACCTAAAAACACCACATCAACATCTCGTAAAAGAGTTGAAGCTAAGGAATTGAGCAAGACATAATGAACATTAATATGATTTTTGGTAATTGGATTACGCATCCTATATTTAGAACTATTAATTGATTCCAGGTCAGTGGTGTTAAAACTTTCATCCTCGAAAAAAGTACTGACTAAATTTTTTAATAATTTCTTACCTTCAAATAATGGACGAGAATCAACAATAATTAAATTAAAAGTCTTGTCTTGTTCAAGGACACAATATTGAAACAATTCTTCCAATACTTGAGAATGTCCATATGTTAAAACGGTACATCCTTCAGTTATATGTTTTGAAGCAATATCAACAATCAACTTATCTGAATATTCAATTTTTTCTTTAATAAAATCGTCAATCTTTGAACATAGTATTTGTTTAGCTTGTAATTCAGTAGTATCTATTGAGATATTAGAAATTTCTTGTTTCAACCACCTAATTGCATTCCCCATAGACACCGACAAAGGTCTCCCCAGTTTTAAATATTCAATTTGATGAGATAAATGTCCAGTTAAATGTCTAGTCAAGGTAGTATTATCCGGAGTAACATAATCTTCAATAACTTTTTTAAATACAATCAACATGTTCTTGGCTCTACTCGTACTACCAACAACTTTATAATTTGAATATTTTAACGTGAGCGAAAGAATAGCGGGATGGACAATGTGAGAAATAGTGGGACTTGACGCATTACGTTGTTCCCGAGTTTCTAAATGTCCAAATAAATGAGGCACTTTTCTAATATCGGGTTTAAGTAATGTTTGATCTAATTGTTTTTTCAAATTAGTTACTGTAGCTGTTTGTTGTTTCTTTTTCTCAATCTTTTGTTCAGCCATTTTTTGTTGTTGTTCAGGTGTGATTCCAATTGCCGTCTTTTGAGCTGCTCTTTTAGCAGCTTTTTCTTTCTTCTTCAATTCTTTGAGTTCTTTATTGGAGAGTTTGCTTTCATCGGTAGCGATAGCAGTTTCTGCAGAAACTGGCGAAGCCATTGCTGCTGCTGGAGCATCACTAACTTTACTTTCTTCTGTCATTGTTATCCTTTCCTTCACAGTGTATAGCTCACAATTACATTTTTTTCAAGAGAAAAATTTATACTAACTGGTGCATGGTCGTGTTCCATGACTAATATCTACAAACAGGGCATTTTGGATTCCTCAGAACATTGGTGGCAAACTTCAGAACACTCAACAAAAGAACACTGCCATCCAACTGTGGTTTTCCGATGCCTCAGGATCACTGTTTGACTCTTTTATATATATATAGTTAAGTATGTATAAAAATACTACGAAAAAAACGGGTAAAAAAATTATTATATTTTGCATACTATTTACTAAATGTATTTTTAATTACTACTTCCTTCACTTAATTCTCCAAAAACACCTCTTTTCTTAGTTGTATCATACAATCTAATAATCTTCTCCTGGTCCTGTCCTTCAACCTGAGAAAACGCAAATCCTCTTTGTTTTTTAATTCTTTGAACTTGTCTAACTTTTCTAATTGCTCGTTGAAATTCCTCCACTCTTGGTCTTTGATCTTGAATGTTATATTTTTGAATTTCTTGTACATAATGATATGTCTCGGGTGAATACCTTCTCTTGTAAAACTTCCATGCAAAATCACGAATTAAACATAATATAGCCACTCCGAAAACCATCGACCAAAATGTAATTGAAGGATATGTTGCTCTTAACACCCCACGTAATTCTTGAGATACTTTAGTCATGGGAGCGACAGTAGAGTATATGGGGAACCATAATAACCAGAAAATGAATGATCCAGGTATAGCAATCACCGTGAATTTAGTCCAGAGTGAAACAATCAACCCGGCTTTCCCCAACGCGGTTAATGTACATGTAGTATAAACGGCCGTACCCCAAGACCAATTATCCGCGGTCAACCCTGTCCCTAAAACATTCATATAACGATAAATCATAAATGAACATACGAAAATCAAAGCACTATGATAAAACCCATTGGTAATCCAACTCCAAAATACCGGAACATTGAAAAACTTCCGTTGTTGACCTAATTGATATAATTGAGGATATTTATCTAATAACCTTGCATTAACAAATTGATCAAATACACCAAGGACAAACGGAGGTAATACCGTAAACAACACGTTATACAATGTCAATGACCATGATTCCATCATAGATTGTCCCGAGAATGCATTGGTGAACACAAACCAAAACTGAGTCATATAAAGGGTGATATTCTTATAAAAGGAATACAAGATTGCATTTGAAATACGTTGATATGACCAAGATCCATGAACTAATAATAATTTTTTCAAGTATTTAAATTGTCCAATCAGAATATCGGCACTTCTAGCAGCTTGCATCCCTTCCATTCCACTGATACCCACACCTACATGAGCGGCTTGAATCATGGAAACATCATTTGCACCATCCCCAATAGCTAACAATAAGGATTTTTTCTTTTTCCGTTTAACCATTTTAACCACCAATGCTTTTTGTAACGGGGAAACTCTACAACAAACCACAGCTTTACATCTTGATCCTAATTCAATAAATAAATCTTCTAAATCGGACTCCAAGGCAAATCCAAGGGAATGTCCATCAATAATCAACGCCAATGTCGATTCAAATGAACCATCTTCATTATCAAATTGATGATCTTGTATAGCGGTTAATTTCTCTTGCAAATTCATTCTGGTTCCATCTTTAGTTTGTTCATTTATAACTAATAGATTCATATCTTCAGAAAGTAATTTACATGACATACCGATATTAATGGCAGTTTCCTGTCTATCACCAGTCAACACCCAAATTTTAATACCAGCACTTTGTAATGTATGAATTGTCTCCGGTACACCATCTTGTAATTTATCTTCAATAGCAGTAGCACCAAGTAGGAAAAGATTGATTTCAATTAATTCAGCAGCAGCATCTAACTTTTCCGATCTATCATCTAAACTTGTGGAAGCTTCATAATAAGTCTTACTCCAATCTTCATATTCTTGTTCAGAAATAATTCTCAGGGCAATACATAAAGTACGTAACCCCTCAGCGGCAAAATCTTCTAAATGTCTAATTGTAGAATCCACAAACGGTTGTGGTTCTTCATCCAGTAATCTTTCCAAAATCACAGTATCTGCCCCTTTACAAAACAATCGGATGATTCCATCGGGGCATCGGAAAATCCCCGACATTCTTTTTCTTGTAGAATTAAATTCACAAATGTTAAGTAATTCATATTCTGATTTCGTACCAGTTAACGTGTTTTCAATAGTGACAAATCGAGGCTTACGAATAATGAATTTATATCCTAAATCAGCTGCACCTTGAACTAACGCCCCTTCATCGGGCGAAGCAGCTTGATATTTAATCTTGTCTGGAGTATCCCCAATTTCAGGTATAACCGTATGACAAGTACTTAACAATGTTAGGAACTCATTTATTATGGCAGATTGTTGAATAGTTGTGTTTTTCAAATCTTCATGTAATTCATTAAATGTATGGAACCCGATTTCAATCCCACCTTCTACAATTTGAGGATATCCATCTTCAGGTATTTCTTCAATATAACATTTCCCACCAATCGACAAAGCTTTAAATTCCATAACGTTTCTGGTCAATGTTCCTGTCTTATCACTGAATATATAGTTGATTTGTCCTAATTCTTCCACTAATGAAGAAGTGCGTACTCCCGTGGGAGTATCCGTTTCTTCATAATACATATCCAAATCACTACCAATCATAAATGCTTGATAATATTTAATCAATTCCACCGTGACAAACAAGGAAATAGGAACCAAATTAGAATATAAAATCCAAAAGGTTAAAATATCTTGAAAGAAAAGCCTAACCATTGAAGTCCCTTCAATATATAAATAACTTAAATTGGTACTGTCTGCTTTTGTTTTGATAACATTACCAATGGTTGAAATCAAAGAAAGGGTAATCAACACACAGAAAAGGGCAATGATTTGTAAATTAATAATACGTTCAACATCAGTACGTTTAATTGGAGTCGCCGTAGCATTACGCATTAATTTAGTTTCATGACCAGTAAATATAACCACCCCATGAATCCATTGAGTATTTCTTAACGTAGCACCCCTTAATAACAACTGTTCGGGAGTAAATGGTAATTCTCGAACTGAACCTTGTCTAAAATTTCTTAAATTTCCTTCATAAGTATATAAGGAACTATTTGGTTGTTCAGAAACGATTTCTGAATCATGTAAATCATGTAATAAATCTCGAGGATTAACTAAATATGCAGTTTCTGTCTTTGCTTGTTTGATTTTTAAATTTGTTTCACCATCTAAATTAGCAGTTTCAATATAACATAACCCCTCAGGTTCAGACGAACTTAATAATAATAAATCTGCCGGGAACGGTTCTTCATTATTGACCCGAACTATATCACCAACTTGAATTTTAATCCATTTTTTGGAAATAAAATTCCCAGATTCTTGATCAAGTACTAATACTTTTGTATTGTTTAATTCGTTATCAGCATTAGCCCGCTTAATATCTTCCAGTATTTCCTTAATGGCAGAAACCAACAACACTACCGTCAAGGTCCCTATAGTGGTAAACCTATTTGTAGGAGAAACATGGGGCACTTGTTGAATAATACTAGTGAATAAGAAAAATAAATTTGCATATTTACTAAATTGTTCAAATAAAAATTTTGGTAAAAAAGTAGCAAAATTATATTTTGTGGTGGATATATAGTTTCCATAATATCCAAATTGACTATTCAATCCGTGATTCATAATATGAATCTCACGAGGTGTACCGGGATACTTTGAAGAAGTAGTACTCGTAGCTCCTCTAGGTTTACCAGTTATCTTCCCCTTGACTTTTTGGAAAATATGTCGAATATCAAAATCTCGTGGTGCATCAGCCGTAGTATTATTCATTTCAACATAATCACCCCGTCTACCAAAATTGAAACCCGGGGATTGTGGGGATTCAGCAGGGTCGTGATTATTCAGCCATGCAGCATGTTGTTGTCTAGATCTACCAGTTCCATCCGCAGTATATCTCTGCTGCTGTTGTCGTTGATTATTGTGCCGATCAAAGTCTTCATCATCTTCGTCGTCGGATAGAATGAATTGATCAGCAAATGGGTCTGCCCTTGTCGACGAACCAACGTTGCTGTTCCCGTAATTGTCGCCATATGGATTATACTCCAAGTCTAAGTCTATCAATGTCAGGTGTTGTTGTTCAGAACCATCCGAAAAAGGATTGGTTGGTGAATGTGGTTGTCGATTCTTGTTATTATTGGACATAGTTTAAATGTTACTGTGTTGTAAACCTATGAATTGAACTGATCGAGAAAAGTTCTATTAGATAGTTGTAGTATATAACGTAAGCTTTAGTGTGGTGTGGCTGTTTCCTTTAAAAGTGATGATCTGTGTGCTATATTTACACAGCCAACTTCGAAACAATAACGAGCCAAACAAAAAATAGACAACAACACCAAAAAAAAGACACACACAAAAGATGACATGTAATATTGTCGCGACAAAACACCTACTTTTCGACACTCCCTGGCCGCCTTGTTAAAGGCGGATCTAGAAAAAATGTGATGATTGAAAAATTGAGTCATATTTGTCATTCATTCTTTTTACCCACAGACAGTTACTAGCACAGTTTGCTAATAGCTTAACAATGTCAGCAGCAGAATCGATTGCCAAAGCGGCAAATCTTGCATTTTCATCCCTTAAAACTCTCAGCAACACTCAAAGATCATCAGCATTGGAAAAGATCCATGATGCTCTTGCCAATCATAAGGATCAAGTATTAGCAGCAAACAAATTAGATATGGAAGCTGCTATTAAACATAAATTTTCAAGTTCATTAGTTAAAAGATTGGACTTATCCCTGCCCGGGAAATACGATGGTATGCTTCAAGGTATTCTTGATGTTGCCAATTTGGAAGATCCTGTCGGGAAAATCACGTTAGCTAAGAAATTAGATGATGGATTAAGCTTGTATAGAGTTACTGCTCCAATTGGAGTATTATTAATCATTTTTGAATCACGTCCTGAAGTTATTGCCAATATTACTGCCTTGGCTATTAAATCAGGTAATTCTGCCATTTTAAAAGGAGGTAAAGAATCTTATCAAACTTTCAAGATTATGAGTGATATAGTTAATGAAACATTAGCACACGAGACTGACGTTCCTGAAAACTCTGTTCAATTGATTCAAAGTAGGGAAGATGTTGCTGATTTATTAAGTCAAGATAAATATATTGATTTGGTTATTCCAAGAGGTTCAAATGCTTTGGTTCGTAACATTAAATCAAATACTAAAATCCCAGTATTGGGCCATGCCGATGGGATTTGTTCAATTTACGTTGATGAACAATTTGATATTGTCAAGGCAAAGAGAATTATTGTTGATTCAAAGACTAACTATCCTGCTGGATGTAATGCCGTTGAACAATTATTACTTAATCGTAATATCCCAACCGAACAAATCCAAGAAATTTTGCAAACTTTAATTGCTGCTAAAGTTACATTGCATGTCACCCCACAAGTTAAACAACTCTTACAAATCGAATCTGAATATATCAAAGACGCAGAAGAAGATGCGTTTGATAAGGAATGGCTTTCGTTTGATATTTCCGTTGATTTAATTGATAATGTTCAACAAGCGATTGCTCATATAAATTTACATTCGTCCAAACATACCGATTGTATAATCACGGAAGATAAATCCCAGGCTGATTTGTTCTTACATGGAGTTGATTCTGCTGGGATTTATCATAATGCATCTACAAGATTTGCTGATGGGTTCAGATATGGATTTGGTACTGAAGTAGGAATAAGTACAAATAAAATCCATGCAAGAGGACCAGTCGGATTAGAAGGATTAATGAGTTATCAATACCATTTGAAAGGTGATGGACATATCGTAAGTGAATATGTCGGTGCTGGAGGCAAAAAGAATTTTGTACATGAAGATATCAAACTTTAGTTAAACTATATATACTACCTTATAACTGCGTTTATAAACTCTTGATAGTCCTCAGGAGGATAACTTGGGAAATACCCAATTATATTATCAATATATTCAAATTGGTTATCAAAAGGAGGAGTACTTGATTCCGGAACCAATTTTAATTCACTCCATTCTTTTAAACTGAAAAAATCAGTCAAAGTCTTAATCCAAGTCATTCTAGCATCTATACTTACTAAATCATCATTTTCCAATACTTTCTCTCTTAATCTAGTTCTAATCATGCCTAAATTCTCAATAGCTTGATTAAAATCAACATCTTGTAACTCCTTAGCGATGTTATCCTTTATTAATCGCGATAATCTGGGGGATTTCCCATTTGTACTTATCATTATTTGTAAATTATCTTGGTTTATCATTGATCCAAAGTAATAATCACATAAATGAGGCTTATCCGCGATATTAACTGGTAATCGAAGTAATTTACATTGATAATATATCTTAGTAGACAATTCATAATCATCAATACAACAACAAACAATAGCAAATGTTTCATTAAATACCAGATGATTGATTTGCTCGTAATCCTCAAGAGTAATATTGTCAATATCATTATTCATTTGTAAATTTTCATATATAGTTAAATCATTTGAATTATAATTTCTAGTAATTAAATTAAATATTTTCCCCAGTTCATTCAATTTAGTGATTTCGGGATGAACTCGGGAATCTCCAGTGACAACAGTAATCTTAGCATGGGCTCGTATTAAATGTTCAATTCGGGAAAGAGCAACATCACCAGCACCAATTACTAAACAATGTTTGTTACGGACTTGCCAGGCAAGAAGTAACGAACGAGATTGTGGTGGCTGGTGTTGTAACGGATCAGTCAGGTGGCTTAATGGAGGTATGCTCAGCTGTCTACCTTGTGTGTGTTGTGCCATATCTAGGATAAAGTTAGATCAGATCGGATCCGTATTCTAGTACCTTTTTTGAATTTTCTTGGTTGTAAAAAATAAATGTCGCATACTGAGATGATATAAAGTTAAACTTAAATGTCAGAGATTTTGTTTTAAGGTACAAATGTCGCGGTGGAGTGAAAGGCAGTCACCAAGGCCGACTTTCTTTCAAACCGGGCTCTAAACCGTAATGAATAAGAGCTAATTATAGATTTGAACTTCACAAACACAATACTCTCCAGTTGTATCTACCAGTTTACAATATTCAGATTCTGACTTTTACCAATGATACGTGGTTTTTTTATACTGGTTAATTGCCTATTTGGGCAGTAATTTACTCGCCTTTGTCATTTTTATATGTCAAAAATAGCCACTACCGCGTTAAATATTATTATTCTCGGGTGTACCTTGATAGTACTACAGCAGTAATTGCTAAAGAGCATTCTTGAGCTGTAAACTCTTCGGAACTTAGGACCCTTGATGATACTCGTCTAAACAAGTGTACCTGTGGCTAATGCCTAATATTTACTTATCTCTACGCCAAGCCTATCTCTATCAACCTCGGTAATTAATCCCCACCCACACGTGATTCACGCTAAGTCAACGTTTCTAACGTAGAAAAATTTTTCTTCAACGACGAAACTAAAAGCAAGCAAGCGGGCAAAAAAACTTTTTTTGGTGTGGGACTCCACCCAAAATATCTGGTTGCCATAATTTAACCAAGCTTACACAATAATAAAAAGAATATACACATTTTGCAACGCTTACTAATACTTGAACTTCCAACAACTTAACTTACTACTAAAACATACATTCACTCATTAGGTGGTAATATTTAGTATTAGTCGCGTGTTAATCTTTTTCCGTCCAAGAACATAGATTGAAGTTCCGTCCCCCCACACTTTTTTTAGTACCACACCACCCCGAACAATAACTTCCAAGTCAGCTACTTAAACATGGCCACTTCAATGTCTTCTACTCCAACTGCGACTAGTTCCTTTTCCAAAAGAGAACGTCGTCAATCCATGGCGGAACGTAGGCCTTCAACTTCTTATACCCCACCAGTAATTCCCTATTTGGCTGGTTTAGAAACTCCTCAAGATTTGTCCCCACTAAAATTAGAAGAATGTGATGTTGTTATTATTGGTACTGGGTTATCTCAAAGTATATTGGCTGCTGCTTTAGCTTGGCTGGGTACTCTGGTTTTACATATTGATAATAATCATTATTATGGAGATTCTTCCTCATGTTTAACAATTGATCAATTAAAAAAATGGTGTGTTGATGTTAACCAAGGGAAATTTAATCATTTTAAAGATGCACAAATTTATATTCCTGGGGGGAAAAAATCAAATAAATTCACTCTGAGAGATTATGGAATTGATTTAACTCCAAACATTATGTTCTGTCAATCTGATTTATTAAGTTTATTAATTAAATCTCGAGTTTATAAATATTTGGAATTTCAAAGTTTAAGTAATTTTCATGTTTTTGAAAATGATGATTTTAAACAAAAAATTACCAATTCTTCTTCAAAACATGATATTTTTACGGATAAATCTTTAAGTTTGATTACCAAGAGGAACTTAATGAGATTCCTAAAATTCATATTGATTGAACCAGAAGAAGTTAGAAGAACTTTAGTTAAACAATATTCTAAAAGACCAATCCATGATTTCTTAACTCAAGAATTTAAATTAGAAGAACCACAAATTAATGAATTGGTTTATTCAATTGGATTATGTAACAAACAGGAAACAACCACTAAAGAAGCAATTATAAGAATCAAGAGATTTCTTTCTTCATTTGATAGGTATGGGAAGTTCCCCTGTATGACTTCAAAATATGGAGGACCAGGAGAAATTCTGCAAGGTTTTTGTAGAAATGCCGCCGTGGCAGGAACAACATATAAGTTATCTACAACATTAACTGATTTTGATCCCTTGACGAAAACTGCCCATTTCAGTGATGGTTCAAATATTAAAGTTAATGAAAAGATCATTATATCACCTACACAAATTCCAAAGTTCTTAGTCCCTTCATATCAAAAGTTATCGGAAACTTTACCATCATACTATATCACCCGGTTAATCACCGTTGTTAAACGTGATTGTAAAGAATGGATGAATCCACCTCAACTGGGATCTGCAGCAATTGTAGTATTCCCACCAAATTCCTTACCAACAAATAATGAAAATGCAGTGCAAGTAATTATTCAAAATGGGGATTCTGGAGTATGTCCCGAGGGTCAATCAATATGGTATAGTCATACCTGTGAACAAGATCTTGTTAGAGCGAAAAGAGATTTAGAATGTGCATTTGAAAAAATGGAAATTGCTTTGTTAAGAGGAAATACTGCAGTTGCTGCTCGTAACGCAAGTCCTCCTGCCATGAATATGAACATGACCATGACTTCTACTGATGATATTTTAGATGATGTCGATTTATTCCCCGCGGGAACTACCCCAATGGCAGATTCTTTTAAATTGGGTAGTTCATTAGCTAATTTTATGCCTAAGGAAAAAGTTGAAATTGTTTGTAAAGTTGGGTTTGTTCAACAAACATATATTAATCCTGATTTATCAAATGTATTCAAGGCAAACCCGGATAATAATATTAGTTGTAAATTTGTCCCCACTGGGATTAAACCTGAACAGGATATGATTATTTTTGGTAATATGCCATCAAGTGAATTAAGTTATGATGGACTTATCACGAACGTTAAGCAAATATATTCCAGAGTAACAGGAACAGATGATGATTTCTTTGATGTTGATTTCGAAGATGAAGAAGAAGAGGAAGAACAGATGCGTCAACAACAACAGCCACAAACCCAGCAACAGCCAGTACAAGGACAAGTTCTTGGTGGTATTGTAGGTGGTGGCAGAATGGATGAGGATGCAATTGATGAAGATGCAATTGAGGACGACAGTGATGATGATCATAAACCATTTGGTGTAGATCAAATGGAGTTGTGAAGTGGTGCGCTGAGTTGTGCTTGTTTTTTAATTCTTGTAACTTTATTTGGTTCTCAATGCCATATTTATTAGTTTGTCTTTCATCGTAATGTTTAATAGTAAATATAGATTATTTTTGTTAAATATTTGTAACAATATGATATAATAATGTTCCAGTGTATTGCTAGCTTACTAGTTCCAAGTAGGAAATTGAACCTTATTTCGAATAACAAGATGTAAGTTACAGTTGATCAATCAGAAAAGGTAATTATAGAGAATACAATAACTAAATCGGATTCATTGCAAGGAATATGAACTATGGGATATGTTTTGGGCTATATTTTACACTAATTTGCAACAAAATCAACAAATCAAACTGGAGTGCATTAGTCTGTTCTTTAAACTACGAAGTAAAACAATTCATCAGAATCAAAGACTTAAATTGTTCTCTAATCTCCTCTTTAATGTCTTTCGGACGTTACAACACTAGTTCTCAGAAACTGAATTCACACGAAAAGTTAGATCATTTTCGCAGCCATTAAATTCGCAATCACGTGCAAGTTGTTAGGGCGCAAACCCTACGTCTCCTCCAACTGCAAAATTTTTTTTCTCGTTTCTGGATTCGCACTGGCATTGAAAAATATCAATTACACAACTTATATTCTTTTCTTTTTGATTTTAAAAAGTACTGAGCAGTAATCAAACTTACCTGTCGAAGAAGTCTATACAAATATGTCTGACGTTGAACAAGAACAAATTGTCGAAGAAGTTGCCGTTGAACAAGAATCCGGTTCTATCTCCATTGAAGATGCCTTAAAGGTTGTCTTAAGAACTTCTTTAGTTCACGATGGTTTAGCTCGTGGTTTAAGAGAAGCTTCCAAGGCTTTATCCAAGAGAGAAGCTCAATTATGTGTCTTATGTGATTCCGTTACTGAAGAATCTATCATTAAGTTGGTTGAAGCTTTATGTAATGAACCAGAAGAAAAGATTCCATTAATCAAGGTCTCTGATGCTAAATTATTAGGTGAATGGGCTGGTTTATGTCAATTAGACAGAGAAGGTAACGCCAGAAAGGTCGTTGGTGCTTCTTGTGTTGTTGTCAAGAACTGGGGTGCTGATTCCGAAGAAAGAAACATCTTATTGGAACACTTTTCTCAACAATAAATGATTTGAAGTTAGAAGGATATGAATAGAAATATTCATGCCTTATTATTCTGATAGTCTTTATTGAGCACACAGTAGTGAATTTTGTATTTGTATATCAATTTTTATAATTTTTAGTCAAAGAGGTTTACTATGGGAATATTTTAGTTGTAATTTGCAAAATTGTAGTAAAGGAGCGGAATTTAGAGGAAGTAAATTTCTTCTTTCTTCTAATCGACACTGGTAGTGGAATTCAAAAGGTCAGACATAACCTTATTAGCGACATTTGCTACAAAAGTCAAACATCAGTTTATCCCTTTCCTACATACATTCGTAACATACCAAGAATTGTAGAGCGAAAATCGGACTGGAACCAGAGTCTTTCAGCTTTAGTAACTTGTGATAAACTACAAAGCGAATATTTGTTGCTTAGTCTCTAGGAGCGCCTTGTTCCAGTATATTTAAGCAGGGCTATATTGCGAGATGTTTTGTTGAGTGGTATACTTCAATAGGGAACCCTATAATCTCTAACCAATTTTCTATATGGTTAATCGTATACACGTTTGTAATCATCCAATAACTTCCCTGGTCGTAGTCATACTTGTTTGCACTTTTATTAAGAATTCACCCCGCGTAAGATGATACAAATGGTCCCAATTATTTTGCGCGCTTGTACTGGGAAATCGTAAACAAATGATGCACACAAACAAACAAGTATCTTCTTTTAAGCCAGTCTTGCTCATTACAAACCCCACAATGGAAGACAGAACGCTAAGGAGACAAGCAAGAGTAAGGGGTCTGGGAAAACGTAATGTCAGCAATTCGCTTACTTTAAAAATCAATTCTCCTAAAGGAGAGAGGATGTTATCACAATTGAAATCTGCATTTGTCAAGGAACAAGATTTGGATTTACCAAGGGCTAGAAGGCGATCTAGTTTAAGCAATAGTAGTATTTTAAATATTTCTGATGCTAGAATTGATGTTGATCGTTCTAGAGTTGAAGAAGATATACAAGAAGAACCAGAGGATAATGAGTACATGGACATAGCTGCGGGGGAGGCAGATGAGGAACACGAAGAAGAAGAAGAAGAATATCTCGAAGTAGCAGCGCCCACACGTCGATTTCAACCTGCTACTGGCTCCAAATCAAGTTCATTACTCAAAAATCTACCCACAGGCGGATTACTTTCGAAATTAACAAGGTCGCAAGAAAAAGTTACCAAAAACGTAAAGCAACCCAAGAAGAAGGTCCATACTCGACAGCAGGAGTCTAACAACGGAAATGAGAATAATAAAAGGAAACGAGCTAAGAAAGTACAATCTGAGGTACCCCCAAGGCCAAAACGACGCGTCCCAAGTGGTCCCCGAACCACACCTCAAACACGTAGTTTGAGATTGAGACCACACCAAACACCCCCACAAGAATCTTCAGCAAGTGAAACATCGAAATCGCCACTGCCTCAACCCGTTGTAAGAGTTTCAAGACAATTAAGAGCTCGTTCGCAACGGATCTCCCGCCCAATCACCAGCTCTGATCCAGGTTCCGAATCTGATTCTCGTGATCAAAACTATCTGGATACTGAAGCATCATCGCCACCCGCTCCAAGCCATGAACCTATTCCATTATCACAAACTAAACATTCAAAAATCCAGAAACCACTCACAGTAAATTTCCAACGCCTTGAAGATTCGAAAAGGCGCCTTGCGGCCAACAAACGTTTCCGAGTACATACGGTCGATGTTTTGCGTCACTTGTTTAAAGTTCACGATCCAGAACCCCAAAATACAGAAGTGTTGGATGAAGAAACACTACATAATGCATTCAAAAGAGTTGCAATGTTGAATTTGGACAAAATGCGGGATTTATATGCTGTTATAGATGATCTTTCATTAGAACTTTCCAATGTACAAAGACAAAAGAATCAATATAGACAGATGATTTTGGATTTGAAGAAAGATCATACTAATGTTGGAAATGAAATGAATAAATTGAGGGTTGGTATAAGAAAGACGAGAGAGGAGTTTGATGGAGTTAACCTTATTCATAGTCAATTAACTGCCTTGAAACAAACAGGTAATGACCCTGGTGATGGGATATCGTGTGATTCAGAAGTTAAATTAACATTGAATCAATTATCCAAATTGGTGAATCCGGAAATGGGAATACTTCCAAAGTTAGAATGTGTTAATGATAAACTTACAAAGATTAATGAAAAGTTATAGAAATCTCTGCATGTAACGTACATAAGGACTACAAGTAGATTCGTTCTAAAAAGGTTACTCCCGCACGACTTAGTTGTTAAAGTAGTTTACATTAGGAGAAAAAGAGTTTGTACCATAATTGGTGAAGATTGTTAATAATATGTTGTTACATTTATATCAAATAAGAAAAAATTATCCCTCTACATATATACACATAAAAAGAATATACATTTACTTGGGGATTTCTCTCTCACATGATTACTTATTCATTGTCTTCTAGTACCTTCTTCCATTCACCGTACCTCAAGAAACAACCGCGCTTAATTTTCATTAATAAGGGCCATGATCATTCTATACAAGTAGAAGAAGAACATCAACAAATGGAAACCCAACTTAAGGAAACTTTCCTTCTTATGTTTGGATAAAGTTCTAAAGATTTCAGTAGCATCTAATAAATGATTCTTACCAACAAACTTGTTGACATTATAAGCTAATAATGGTAAGTTCAAGACAAATGGGAACCAGTAACCGTTAACCAAGAACAAAATGGATATGAATGCATGTAAAATAGCTTCTGGAATAAACCAAGGGTTTAATTTGTTACATAATTCAATTGGGTTGATATAATCACATTCCAAATCGGAGTACATGATGGTGAAAAACACTTGGGAAAACAAGTTGACAGCATTGACAACAACAGCAAGAATAAATAACCTAAAACAGAAAATGTTAGTATATGTTTAATGTTTGTCACATTTTAGGGTCGTGCTCCACAGTTCCTCCCCCATTATCCTGGCATCTCCTCAACAAACGAGGCAGATCATAGGAAAGAGAACCTCCCACCCTCAAATCCAGTTCAAGAAATGCTAATATGAGTTGAATTAATTCAGAATACATACCAACTTTCTCCGTTCATTTTTGTTCTATTGATTATCCAATACTTATTGCTGGTTGGATATGTGATTTTGTTGATTGCCGTTCACCTTATCCTGCGAATTCTGCTGAAGAAAAAAAAGAATTTTTCCTTTGGATGTTGTTATTTGAATCAGTGATGATTTCCTAATCGGGAATAATCCGTCAGACGATATAATCATCGGATTAATAGTTAAGCGAGATCAGATTTGCCGAGGTTAGGGTGGGGGCAGCAAGCAGAAAGTGGGGTTTAGTGGATGCACCTCAGACTATATGCTTTGAATAATAAACTTCATAAATATATATAGGGAATTCTACTTCTCCATATCTAGTTGCAAAAAAAAGAACTGACGACATTACAAATTGCAAAACCTACCCATTTTCATTCGCTGCTAAAGAGTTCAAGTTGTATTACTTAAGCTATAAATATTTAATTAATATATATACATATACTCTATTTTCTAACCTTCAGTTCCTTACGATTTTTAAATTCAACCTTGGCTTCTTCAATCAATGCTTTTCTCTTGGGTTCGGTCAAACTACCTCCATCCAATTTACTTAATCCTGGGAACATCCCTACACAAAACATCTCATATTGAGCCCGGCGTATAACCACTCCATTGGCCTGATTCCTCTTTAAAAACTCCTCATCTCGTTTCATGAATTCACTGCTTTTCTTAATCGTCTCATAATACACAAGAAATCCATCGATATCTTCAACATTATCAATCTGGATCGGTCCATCAAGCTCATCAGGACTGATCACATAAGGGTATATATCATGAGTAAGTGGATTCATCCTAAGATCGAGTGAAATTAAACTACGTCTAGATGCATGAAGACTGCTGTACAAGGTACTGACAATCGAATCAGATACCAGCGGTTTTCGCGGAAGTTCATTCCCTACTAAATATAGCTTTCGTAACTTGAGACCCGAAAGGCAGGAAATATCACTTACTTTGTTAAAATTTAAATTCAAATCAAGGACACTGGGGAATAACTTGGCGAAATTCTTAGGTATGGCTTCAAGGCCAACAGCACACATGGTTAATTTCGTGATTGCACCTAAAGCAATTGGCTGAAAGATAGTACTGTTGAAATAATAGTTATTCCCAGAAATGTCAAGGTTAGACACACATGGACTTGTACTTAATACTGTAGATAATATATTCGGATTTTGTGATTTCGCTGAAATATCCTTAATATTGTGTAAATTCTTCAACCCACTAATTCGTTGTAATTTATTACCATCAATCCTTAATGTTCTTAAATCATAAAGTTGGTCAATATCAATTGACTTCAAGTTATTGAATTTCAATCCTAACTTCTTCAAATTATAATTAGGACGAGTCACTTCAAATTTAGTTAACTGGTTGTCATTTGCTAGCAACACATTTAAAATAGTACCCTCTTCCCATCCTGTAATACTGGTTATTTGATTGTCAGAAACATTCAAAACTTGTAAATTAGGCCAACCAAAGTGACTCAAGTCTAGTTTTCCCTCAAGTTTATTCCCTGAAACATCCAAAATTGTTAATTTAACCAAATCTTGTAACCCATCAAGGGTCACAATTGAATTGTGGGCCAAATATAACTCACTTAAATGTATGTTATGACTAAGATTATCCAATCGAACAAGCGAGTTTCGAGATAAATTAACCAGCAGCAAATCAAACAAATCGCGAAATGAAGTGATATCACTTATGTTATTATTCTGTAAATCCAAGTTCAAGATTCTATGAGGGATCCCACTTAAATATTTAATTTGATTATTTGAAAGTACAAGTCGTTGTAAATTAGGAAGAAACTTGTCCAAATCCTTAGTGTTCTCCAAGTCATAATTACTCAACACAATCAGTTTAATCCTTTCCCAATGTTCTTCGCCCTGTAATACCTCGTTAATTATAGAAATCAACTGTTTATGGGATTGGGTAAACGTCATGTCTTCCAATTGGGACATGCGAGTAACGTCATAACCGGCATCTTGAGGAGATCGATTTCTAGATACTTGACCAGAATTAGGTAAGTGGAACGAAACCTCTAATTTATTGGTCGATCTTTTCTTTTTAGTAGGTGACGGCTTTCTTGACAGAGTCTGACCAATTGGTGATATTAATTTACGTGGGTGCTCGTTATCATTGATGGTTAAATTCTGAGTAGCAGTCAAATCTTCAATAGAATCTAAAGTGTAATGTTCTCCATTCTTCTTTGCTTCCCACCTCATATTTTTCTTGTCAAAAATCATATCTGGATATTCCATCGGCAAGTTACCATCAGGTATGACATGACCTTTGAGTACTCGCGGCTTTTCGTGCTGTTGTTTCGGGGTAGGATCTATATATAATTGAGATATATTCTTCCACTTTAATAGACTATTAACATCACTATCATCATCATATTCAGAAACTAAAGAATGTTCTTGTGCACGTTGAGATTGTGGTTTTTGATGACTCAGTTCAACTGTTGGATGAGGTGGTTGCTGCTCTTGAGACATCTTGGTAACCAATTGCATCAATTTTGCGTTGTCGCCCGCCAATTTCTTATAATCCAGCTTTGAAATTTTCAAAAACTCATGATTATTAACTCTGTGTGGACTACTTAACCTGGGGCTTTCTTGTGTAAAGGCGGTAATATGCTCTTGGTCATCTTCATCGAAAGTATATTCTGAATCATTTTCATATGGAGTTCTCGAAATAGTTTCCTGAGTATATAAGTTGATCTCTTCCTCCCTTCTACCCTCCTGCCCTGGACTCGCCGACTGATTTTGACCATTCTCATCCTGTTCATCCTCCTTGCTGTTAAATCCACTAGTAAATGACGAATATTCACTAATGTTGTCATCTTCAATATTCCTAACAGTATTAGTGATTGGGGTCGATGTTGCGGTAGTATGCAGCTTACCTTGTTGACCAATATTATAGCTACTTGCTCTATAGCCTCGTTTAAGATTCAGGAACAAATGGTCGGCATTTCGCTTGAAATGCTCTTCATTATACTGGCCATCCTTGGTGAAATTCTTAATATTAGTATGTGCATTGTTTTCTTCCAGGTTAGGGCGGCGTACATCTATTTTGAGCGCCGGAGGGGGTGGTACTTCTGCACTATGTGGTCTATTCTCTTGTAGATTCTTGGAACTTCCAGCCACTGGGGTATTGACATTTGATTTATTTGAAAAATTCTCCAACACACCATGTAAAGCCTTCTTAGTGAATGTATCATATTTGTTTCTAAATAACTTTAAAGGAGATTGTTCTACACCTTCTTGTTGCTGGAACTGCAGTTGTTGTTCTGAAATCATTTGTCTACTCAACGTGGCAATCGGAGTGGATAGAGTTGACGAGTTTGTTGATTTGACGCTAACATGCTGCTGGGTGTGCCTTTGAGTATTTGAATTTAATGACTGGAATATGTTGTCGAAGTTGTTTTGTTGTTTATTGTTATATTCTTGGGCGGCATGTTTCCATTCAGGAGTCTCTTCGGTTTGAACTTTGGAATTGTAAATCATTGTGGTGGGAAAACTTGCTGTTTTATGAATGGCTGGTTGACTCTTTGTTATTCTTACTGAAGAATTTAACTCATTTGAACTCACAGTACGTGTTGGATCCAGATTCAGCGTAACTAATGGAGCAACCCATTTATCCTTTAATACAGAGGGCATCCATTCTGCAGTTCCGGTAGTTTTATGTTGTTCCTCCTCTTCTTCTTCTCCCTCTTCCATAATTTCGCTACCTAACTTGGCCTTGGTCTTGGCATTAGGATGAGATTTATATTTGAATGTGTTGGGAATAGAAGCTGGCGGTGAATTTGATTCATGTCCATATTCACCTGGTGGTAAAAACAAGGCACTTTTGTCATTGGCTGAAAAGTCATGGTTTGGCTCATATCTTAACCTAGTTTGGTAAGGGCCAAGTTTGATGGGGTTGACTCTAGGCGATGATTGTTCCAAGATTGATAGGTTTTCTGGGGATTCCGGTAATATTTGAGGTTGTAAGTTAATATCTTTGAGTGTAAAAGTAGATTGGGTCAGCATAATGGGAACAGCTAGCACTGGATGTGATCCTGGAAGTGGGGGAGATATTGGCTTTTCAGATAAGCCACGCAATGATGAATATTGAGATGAAGCGACAGGTGGTTGCAGTTCAGGTGGTGGAGGTGATAATTGTTGGCGGCTAAGTTCATGATCTTCAACAATTGGTCTCAAATTAGATATTGAAGCTGCTTTTCTAGGTTTTGGCCATACGGAATTGGTATTGGCTGGTTCTGGTATGTTGGTCTGTTGAATGAAGCTCTTTACATTCATAACGGAATTTATGTTATTTTCCAGTGACGGTGGTTGGTTCTCTTGGTCTTCCTGGATTTGTACTTGATCGCCATTAAGTATGCTAGACAACGAAGAGTTGTTACGTAGTGTACTAACCCCGGACATTATCTACCACTTATTTATATTTATATTTCTCCTTTGTGTACTGGTGTTTGTCAGAATATCAGTTTGATTCACAGACCTGATTTCCGTTTGTTTACATTTCGAGCGGTGTGCATACAAGCTTGAAAAAAATAGCTTATATGCAATCTGCAAAACGTTTGGTCATGTGATTCGATTTCAACTGAAAAGCTAAAGTTTATTCTGCTGGTTAGGTTTGGAATTGTATCCCTAAAAAATAGAAGAATTTATTGTTCTGTATTACTATACAGGAAATACGGGGGTTAATGCCAGTGGGGAATTAGCAATTTAGGTGACATTAAAGTAGTCATGACAATTAGCTATATAGATATAGCTCTTCAAATACGTATCATGCAATCTACTGATACTACTAGAAGTATTTTAAAGATGTTTCTTGTTTGTTTCCTTGTTGTTTATCCATCTTCTATTATTTTTAATTTGTTTGTTCTGTAGGCAAAATCTCGATTGTTCTCCCCTGAATTCAATCCACGCCAGATGGTTCTTACTAATTTCCTCCTCCTCTTCTTTTACCTATCACAATGAAATTATGCACTAGATAACAAATAATTTCACCTCCATTCTGGTTCCATTTCGCCTTCTTCTTCTTAAGGCGTTTTTTTTCTACATCTCCATAGGTTAAAGTCTCCTCCATATTAAAAAAACTGTTCCAGACAAAAAATTTCTCGCACTTTAAAATCCCCCTAATCAATTCTCAATTTTTCAACTTGCATTGGATAGGAATTTTTGATCATCACTATCTTTCTCACACTTATTACAGTGACTATTAAAGGTATTAGTTTCACTTTGTACATTTCTTGCTTTTTTTGGCACTGTGTACTACCACACCTCCATCACGTCATATTTGAAAATTAGGAAATAGGCCTAAGGATATATTTATCTTTTTGTAAATTGCAACAGAGTTAACCCTTTGCAATTGTCCCTTGATATTGTTTTTTTGTTCAATTCGTTTGTGTTTCATGTTTGGTTTTGCTTTAACTGTTTCCCATTTGATTTAAATAAGTATACCCCATTATACCTTTGTTTTAAGTTAAGTCAGTTCAATACACTCCTTTTTTTAAAAAAAATATGGCTTCGTATGGTGCTACATCTCCCCCAGCTGGTACCCAACAACCCCAGCAACAACTGTCACCACGTTCATTCCATCATCAACCCACTGAGTCTTCTGGTTCCAATTCCTCAAACCATACAACGACAACAACTACGTCAACTTCAGCAGCTGATCAATCTAGAGCTTCAACCCCTATCACCGTTCCCAAGATTACTGTTAACCCCAATGCCACTACATCCAACACTGCGTCTCATCAACATCAACAAGAGCAAGAAATGCTCTCTAGCTTCACGGTTCCGAACCCTCCTGTTTCCACGCAACAACTGTCAGCTGTCGTTGCTGCTGATAACAACAACAACGATGGTGAATATGAGAAACCCCGTACGTTATGGATGGGTGATTTAGATCCATGGTTGGATGAACAAGGAATAACTGATTTATGGTGGAACATTCTTCATAAGCGAGTTGTGGTTAAAATTATTAAACCGAAATCTTCAATTTCTAATATGGACCCTAATTATCAAGGATTAACTAATTCGGGATATTGCTTTGTAGAATTTGAAAGTTTTGAGGATGCTCAACAAGCCCTTAGTTTAAATGGTCAATTATTACCAGATATAGCCATGCCCAGTCAACAACATTTCCCCAATAACCCTGATAATCAAAAAAAGTATTTCCGATTAAATTGGGCTAGTGGAGCTACATTAACTGCACCAATTGTTCAAACTCCAGAATATTCATTATTTGTAGGGGATTTATCGGCATCGACTACTGAAGCCCATTTATTGGCATTTTTCCAAAAGAGTTTCCCCAATTCTATAAAGACAGTACGGGTGATGACTGATCCAATTAGTGGGAAATCAAGATGCTTTGGATTTGTAAGGTTTACTGATGAACTGGAACGACAAAGAGCACTAGTTGAGATGAATGGGGTTTGGTTTGCTGGAAGACCTTTAAGGGTTGCATTGGCTACCCCCAGGACAAACCCTAGAAACAAGTATGGTGGTGGTCCTGGCGGGTCCGGTACTGGAGATAACCTTCTTACGCCTCAATCTGAGTACGGGGTCCCAGGACAAGGTGGCTCTAATGAACCTTACCCACCTCAAGAAATGATGATTATTCCTCCACCACCTCCTCCAGGATCGGGTCAATTACCTGGACAACCAATGTTTACTCCAAACTATTATACCCAGCAGCAACCACAACAACAACACCAGCAACCACCGCCTCAACAGCAATTACAACCACAACAATACGACTATCCCCAACAAGACATGGATGTTAGTTTTGAACTGATGATGAAATCACCTATGCATCATCAAGTAAACCAACCCTATGCTGATCCTACAAACACGACAGTTTTCGTTGGTGGTCTTCTGAGTGAAGTTAGTGAGCCTACTCTTTTCACACTTTTCAAACCATTTGGGATTATTCAACAAGTTAAAATCCCTCCAGGTAAGAACTGTGGGTTTGTGAAATATACCACCCGTGAAGAAGCAGAAGAAGCAATTGCTGCTATGCAAGGGTTCATCATTGGTGGTAATCGAGTAAGATTAAGTTGGGGAAGGGTATCGTCTACAAATAAAAAATACCAATTCCAACAACAGCAGCAACTGCAACAACAACAACAGCAACAACATCAACAGCACCTTCAACAATCTCAAATTCAACAACAAGCGCAAGCACAGGCTCAACAACAACAGATGCAAGCCGCTGCTGCATTTTCAATGGGTATGGATCCTGGTCTTATGGGATATCCTCCTCCACCGCCACCTCGAGGTACAATTCCTGGTTCAGGTCAAGTTCTTCCTCCTGGTCCTCCAGGAAATATGGGAATGATGTTTCAAGAAAGTCCAAGTGGGGATTATGAATCACGACTGAACATGTCGCCTCAATTCTTTATTCCCTTGCATGGACATCCAGGACATGGTCCGGTGGGACATATGGGACCTCCTGGTGTTGGATTGGGTGTTCCTGTTGGAGTTGGTGTACCTCCTCCTGAGTTTGTGTCACAGCCGCCAGAAGATTTAATTAGGGCCATGGAAGGGGTTAATTTGCGCGATACCCAAGATGCAGAAGGGAATAATGAGGACGAAGATGAGAAAGAAGAGTATCTAGAGAATCAGGAGGAGAAGACCGATGCAGAGAATAAATAGGACGAAGAGAAGAAGCCAATAGTTTTATGTTTTTAATGTTTAAGATTTATATATTTGTCGTTTAGTGCTTTTGTCTTTTGTATAATTCGATTAGTGTATAAAATGGATATAACTGGAATAAACTTGTATACTGGACTGTTTGAAACTACTATTACAAACTACGGTTGTATAACTAACTGTTTTAAACCACATTTAATAAAAAATATATAATAAACAAAAACCAATAAAAAAAGGCACAAAGAAGGAAATATAATAGAAAATCAATATACCGCTAGCAACATATCAACGGACCTAAATCTAAGAACGTTCACCTCTTAACCTTCTAGCTAACTGGATATCCTTCTTTTGAATAGTAACTCTCTTGGCATGAATAGCACATAAATTAGTATCTTCAAATAAACTAACTAAATAAGCTTCAACCGCTTCTTGTAAAGCACCAATAGCACTACTTTGGAATCTTAAATCACTCTTGAAATCTTGAGCAATTTCACGAACCAATCTTTGAAATGGTAATTTTCTGATCAATAATTCAGTAGATTTTTGGAATCTTCTAATTTCTCTCAAGGCAACAGTACCTGGCTTATATCTGTGAGGTTTCTTAACACCCCCTGATACTGGAGCTGATTTACGGGCAGCCTTAGAGGCAAGTTGTTTACGTGGAGCTTTACCACCGGTGGACTTTCTTGCTGTTTGTTTAGTTCTAGCCATTATTGTATAATGTGTAAAGGAGAAAAGATTTGTAAAAAGGGGGAGCCAAAAAAAATGGTGGGAATCTTGTAATGTTTTAAAGAAAAAAAGGAAATGGCAAGTTTCGTTTTAATTGTATGGGCGTGCGGTTACCAAGAGGGGCGATCAGGGGATAAATATCACAGAGGAACAACTGGGTTTATCTCAGGCTCAGTACAAATCTCGGGTGATCACATGATTAACTTTGCCATAGTTAAAAGCGGTGAAATTGTGTGGTGACAATATCATTCTTTTTTTCGGGTGCACTGATAATTCCTCGTTTTATTGAGCACAGGCAAAAAAAAAGGAATCTAATTAACAAGAAATTATATTTTTTCCGCAGATTTTAACCGAGTTTGGCAGCGTCATTGATTTCCTATTTGGGGCTAATGGAAAATTTGGCCAGTATAGTTTGACGTTTAAACTTTGTACAGAACACTATAGCCCAAGTATCAAAGAAGAGCAATGGACTTTTAAGATTTATAGATGGTCTACTTTCTCCATCTTCTTCTATTAAGTTTATTGCTAGTTTTGTAAGTAGATATGCTTTGAGACGAAATATTGGTGTAAAATTCTTGCAAAATCTAATAAATTTTACAACAAATAAAAGTTGCTCTCAACACCAACCTTCTTGGCCAACTCTCTTTATGCCTAAACACCTACAAAGACACTACACTATGAACCTGAACATTTTGCAAAGGCGTGGGTTCCATGTTCAGGTTCATAATGTAGTGTCTTTGTAGGTGTTTAGGCATAAAGAAAACTGATTGATTAAAAATATAAGGAAAACTATAAACTGGGAAATAGGGAAAAACCTCATAATATATAGAACTAATCTTAGACGAGCAAGTCAGGCTCGTGTAACTTGGTGCAATGCGCTTAATAGTTTGTTCATGGGGGGTATTGCCCGTAACAAAGCAGTAATTATTAACACAGAAAACTTACTTAAGAATATCAAGTATTTACGTATACTTACTATGATAAGTAGCAAGTGAGTAAGAAATTATTTGTAAAACTACTCTGTGACTTTGCTTAGCTTTGTTTTATTGGTCAATAGGGAACCAACTGTTTCTGTCCTAAAATGCTTATTTAGGCCTTATTATGACCCGTTTTGAATTTTGAAATGTTCATTACAATTTCAAATATTGAGTAAACCTGAAAAGATGAATTGAACAGCAGTTCCAGCGGAAACTCGTGTTCGTGATTTTTATTAAATTATCTATTTTTCGCAGTTCAAACGTTTAATATTTAGTAGTCAAACGTTTCTACAAATTTAAATAACAATGCAAAATAAATCAAAATATATATGAATATATATTACTAATATACACTTAGTTTCTGTACCATAACCTTGTAATTCTAGTACTCATCATTTTCTTTTGTAATTGAAATACCCCATACATTAAAGCTTCAGCAGTTGGAGGACAACCTGGAACATAAATATCAACTGGAACGACTCTATCACAACCTCTTACTACGGAATATGAATAATGATAATAGCCACCCCCATTAGCACAAGAACCCATAGAAATAACCCATCTTGGTTCTGGCATTTGATCATAAACTTGTCTTAAAGCTGGAGCCATTTTATTAGTTAAAGTTCCAGCAACAATCATAATATCAGATTGACGTGGTGATGCTCTGAAAATAATCCCCAATCTATCTTGATCATATCTTGATGCTGACACATGCATCATTTCTACCGCACAACATGCTAAACCAAAAGTAACTGGCCAAAAGGAAGATTTACGAGCCCAGTTAGCAATCATATCAAGTGAAGTGAGGGCATAATCCACAGTATTTGATGCGGTCTTTTCAGACATAAGTGGAATGTTGGTGGGGAGTTGTTGAGGAGTAAGATGTTTTGTAGCAACAGTCCTACGATGTTGAGCAATTATAGGAGCAACTCCAATGGTATTACGACTGAGACCATGTTTGAGGCCAACTGGCATTGATCTAGTTAAGGAATACATGATTGGCATATAGTCTATTAGGGGTAAGTTGTTGATCTGTGTATTCACTTGATATATATACCGCCTTTACTATTTGTTTTTTTCACTAGAGAGATATTTTTTTTTCTTAGGATCAGCAAAAATTATTTGATGGTGATTGGCCGCGACAATGTCGTACTACGACATAGAAAAAGAATACCCATTATGTATTACAATATGTTTGTATAAAAGTAGCTAACCTTATATATAGTAAATGCAAAGAAAAGTAGACTTAGTACTATCACTACTGTATAGAATAACCTCTCCTATTGAATAATTTCTTCCAAATAAACCTTTATCCTTTCCAAAACATCATTCTTAACTTCATCAGGTACCAACTCACTAGCTTTTGGTTTAACAAACGTGTACAACTGATCAAAATTTATCAGAGGATTATCTGATAATTCAGTATTTGCAATTTGGAATACTTTATCAAACCATCCTGATTGATATAATTGTAGTTTTAATTGTTTATTTATTGTATCATATTGACCTGAGGTTATTAAATGATCTTGTATTTTTGATTTTATCGCATCGAGTTCTGATTGGCTCATAGTTGTGTCTATTATCGCGTGTGGTTATTATTATATGTAAATTGAAGTTTTAAATATGTGTAAAAATATGGCAACTTAGCAACACTAGTATTCATAAGTTTCTGTCAGCGGAGACTTTTTTTTCTGTTGCTTTTCTTCACTAAAGATATCCGATTCACGCAATATATAAATAGAGATATAGGATATATATGTATAGACGTCAGTTATTACAAATACTAAGAACAATGTCTACTAAACCATCACCACATCTTGCTAAAGTCACATCTGTAACTCCATTATCCAATGGTAAGTGGATTCAGACCAGAAAAATTGACTATGTTGATCCCCTGGGTGAATTCCGGGTTTGGGAAATGGCAGTCCGCACGACCAGATCAACAACAACAGCAATTGATGCAGTATCAATTGTGTCGATATTACACAATGATAATTCCACCAAGGAAATTGTATTAGTTAAACAATTTCGTCCACCTACTGAACATGTTGTCATTGAACTTCCTGCAGGATTAATTGATGAACATGAAACTATAGAAACTACGGCAGTTCGGGAATTGATTGAAGAGACAGGATATCATGGTAAATTTATAAGATCAAGTCCAATTATGCATAGTGACCCGGGGTTAACTAATGCTAATATGGTATTGGCTTATGTAGATGTTGATTTAAACGACTCTAGAAATAAAAACCCAAAACCTCAATTAGAACAAGGAGAGTTTATCGAGACTTTTACATTACCACTACAAGGGTTAATCCAGAAGTTGGATTATATGATTGAACATGAAAAGGTAACAGTTGATGCAAGATTGTACCATTTAGCGCAAGGATTACAATTAGCAACGGAATTGTAATTGTCATGTGCCAGAAAAAAAAAAAAGTAAATACGTATGTAACACTAAAGTAAAATAAAGTTTGGCCCGTAGATTCTTTTTAAGATTCTCCTTTTCTTTACAGCAATGGGCGAAGATACTTGTAGTTTTTGTCTTGGGACAGACATAGATATCCCGTCATTTGGAACTTTACACGACGCTCGAGATTTAGTCCACCCTTGCAGGACATGTTCGATTGTAACTCATAGAAAGTGTTTACTCGATTGGTTTAATTCAATTCCCGTAGATGAATTAGTGGTTTTATCTGGTGAAAGAGTAGTTGCTGAGGAGGAAAATAATATGAATACGAATTTGAATAATCTGACTCTTTTAAATGAAATTAGTGTTGGTAGCTCCGGTAGTGATATTACATCTTCGGATGGTTCGTTTCAATTTACCATAAACGCTCAATTACCGAGGTGGCTATATAATAATACTACTATTGATGAAGTTGAATTAGTCGCAGGAACACCGCCAACAGCAGCACTTAATCAAATTCCTGGCGGATTTCCAGCCATAGAGGAAGAGACAGAGGGGAATACCACGTTAGAGGAGGATGCTACTGCTACCACTGCTACAACCAATCCTGTTCCTCCCAACAGCTTCCAAATTTCGCCTAGTTCCACCTCAGATATGGTATTCATAATAGTTCCCTGTCCTCAATGCAAACAGCAAATAATCTTTGTCATACGTCGATCTAGATTTATTTCTTTTCAAAATACTGCCAGAATTTATATTACTAGGATAGTCAACTATGGTGGGATTTTTTTAATTATAACCTCAGCAATAACTGGAGTTTTATCATTGGGATTTGTTGGATTAACCACATGTGGATTGAAAATTATGGATTGGATGGTTCCTGGTTCAGTCTTGGTACAAATGATAAGCAAAACTAACAAGAAACCTCAGATTCTGAATGATATAACTTATTCTTTAAAGAAATTACTTTTCGGTGAACAACTGCTGCTGTCGTATGCAATTGATAATTTGGAAACTGCTTTAGTTAATGGCTTAATTGATCCATCTAAATTTATTCGAATCCCCACAATACCCTTGGTGTTATATCAAATGAGAAGTAGTTCAATTGTGGATTGTTTTTTTGGTAAGGATAAATGGAATTCAATATATGAAGAAGCTATGATTAATAGTTATTTTTCAAGTCTTGGTGATAATGAATTGATTAAAGGGGTAATTCGGAATTTGATTTCTAATTTACAACATCCATTTAAACCAAGATCATTGCTTTCGGGAATTAATTTATTTAAAATAAATAATTTAATTTCGTTAATTATACCACTTAGATGGACTTATGATATAATTTATCGATTAACTTTCAATAGAATGTATTTTAATCTTGCTATGAAGGTTCAGCCTCGAGAAATTGCTAATCATTTATCACAACAAGAACTGGAACGACTTGAATTAATTAATTCAGATATTAATGAATTGAAATTAAAGGCAAAGTCCACCAGTAATGATTCAATTTTCTCCCAGATTTATCAAAAAATTCAACTATTAAAATCAACAAATTATATTCAACTTAAAATCATGTCAAATTATTATAAAACAATTGCATGTTTAAAATATGATTATTCAAATACATTAAGTCATAAAAGTGCAACTATGAAATCGCTAACTACAATAATATGGCCATACTTATCCTCGAAAATTGGGAAATTGATATTAAAACTTGCAAGTAAACAACAACAATCATATGTTAGAAATATAATCATTACTAATATTATGGGAATGATTGTTGTTGCTATTATTAAAGAAGTTATTAATTTATGGATTGGGAAAATTAAAGCAAATCAAAGAAGTCAAATTCAAACAATTAGTGATGTTGATATACTGAGTGTAACAACTCAATTAAGTGATGAACTGAATTAAGTAGAAGACAGTTGGAGTAAAGTTAGAGTAGAGTATCTTATTCAAGTATATTCGTAGTTATGACCAGATATCAATATAAGCATGTAATTAATAGACTACGCATTCTCCACACGTAATTAATGAACTAGGCATATTCCATGCTTAAACCTCCCCATTTTGTATCGAAAACTACAAATTAACTTTTATCTAGTGAGTAGTATTCCATTGAGTGAACCAGGGACGTTCCTTGGCTTCTCAATCACTTATACTTCACTTACGTTCAGTATAATTGAAAACTACAGATTAATTTTCTAATTAGTAAAATACATAATAATTTTAATACACATACATTATACAAAAAAATAAACACACAATTGTCCTAGACTTATTGTCTTCTTTTCTAATCATCATCGTAATTTTCATCTTCTTCAATATCACGCATTGGTGGTTCAACAGTACCACTTTTAGATTGTTCATCTTTATCATCATCATCTTCTTCGGCTTCAGGTTTCGATGATACCTTAATAGTTTCTTGTTCTTGTTCTTCCTTAGGGGTTCCAGTTACATTTACTGAAAATTGAGGTACTTTTGAAGAAGAATCGTCTTCTTCATTGCTACCATTTACTTTAGTTGTTTCTGGAGTTGGTTCTTTAGCTTCTGGTTTTACTGGTTCAACAGGTTCGGGTGCTTGTGTGGGCTGTTCGGGTTCATCAACAACAGGTGCAGTTACAGTTTCAGGGACAGGTTCAGCAACAGGTGCAGCTTGGTCTTCTGCAGGTTGCGCAGCAGGTGGTTCTGCTCGTGCATGTTCAGATACAGGTTCTGGTTCTGCAGGTTGCTCTTGTTGTGGTTCTGCAGGTTGTTCTTCTTGCACCGGCTCAGGTTTAACTTCTTCTTTAGCAACATTTGGAACTTCAGCAGCTTCAGCTTGAGCAACAGCATTCATTAATGAACTTAATGAATTGGTATTCCCTCTTTTAACAACTCGGTCATCATTCTTGTCTTCTAAATCATGTTTTGTTCCTGATATTGGAGTTACTTCCTTACTTGCATCTTGAGGGGTTGCTTCTACAGTTGATTGGGGAGATGATTTCCTAATTTCTGGAACAGCAATTACTGGTTGTGGTGGTGGTGGCACTGATGCTAATGGTTGTGGTACAGCTGGAGCAGTCACTGGCTGTTGCTGTTGATGAACAATAGGTACAACAGTAACAGGAGTTACTGCTGTTGCTGGTTGTGTTGGTTTATTCATAGCCAACTGCAGAAGTTGAGGTGGGGCCTGTTGTTGTTGAACTGACTGTTGCTGTTGTTGTTGTTGCTGTTGTGGAGGAGGTGGAGGTGGTAATTGTTGATTTGCTGCCATTAAATGAGGAGGTTGCGGTTGTTGTTGTTGTGGCTGCTGTTGATGATGTTGTTGTTGTACTTGAAGTGGTAATTGTTGTGGAGGTGCTTGTGGTTGCCCTGGTTGACCTGGTTGTCCAGATTGCTGTTGTCCTTGTTCAAGTACCATTCCTTGAGGTAATCTTGGTTGTTGACTGACTGGAGGAGGTTGAGGTGGATGTGTATTTCCTTCTTGTTGATATTTAATTAATTGATCCAATCTTGCTTTAATATGAGGATTTCCTGGATCCAATCTTTCCGCTTGTCTATAAGCATCCAAAGCATCACTAATTTGATTATTGCAAGTTTCATATAATGTACCTAAATCATACCATACTTCACTAATATAAGGATTTAATCTTATAGCTCTAGTATAAGCATCTAAAGCATCTCTATACTGAGAAATTTGATAATAAAGTACCCCAATTGAACACCAAAATGTTGGATTTCTTGAATCTCGATTAACTGCTTGTTGAAAAGCTTCATAAGCCGCATTAAAATCACCCCTAATCATGTGAACTCTACCAAGATAATACCAAGAATGAGCATCATTTTGATCAATTTCTAAAGATTTAGTTAAATATTTAAGCGCAATATTTAAATCTTGTTGTAAAGGTTGATGTTGAGTACCACCTGTTGCCCCATTGGGCGTTGAAGGATTTGATTCAGCTTGAGAATATAAACATCCCAATTGTTGTAACACTTTTGCATGTTGAGGGTTAACTTGTAACACTTTTTCATAAGCTTCTTTAGCCCCATTCCAATCCTTTTGTTGTTCCAAAACTGAACCAATTTGAAACCAAACATCAGGTTGAGTTAATGGATGAGGTGGAGTGGACAAGATATATTGGAAACAATCTAACGCACTTTGTAATTTCCCTTGATGTTTATAAATAATCCCCAATCTAAAATAAATTTCATTTGATTTATCAAAATTAGGATCCAATTCCAAGACTCTTACAAACGCTTCTTCAGCATATTCCAAACTTCCATAACGATCATATAAAATCCCAATTCCATGCCAAAGTTTAGGAACATTAGGGTTTTCCAAATAATACAAGGCCCGTTGATAAGCAGCATAAGCACGTTGTAAATCATCAAGCATTAAATAACAATGTCCCAATAACCCCCAAGTATCCCCGTTTTCTGGATTGAAGTTAAGTGCTTGTTCATATAATTCAGCAGCTTTAAAGAAAACATCCTTGGATCGATAAATATTCCCAAGTTTAATTAAAATCTCGGGGTTATTTGGTGCATGTCGAAGAGCAGAATCGTATGAAGACAAAGCACGGTCAATATCACCCAAAGATTCAGCAAGCAGACCAATGGCTAACCAAGTAGCTGCAGTTGTTTCAGCAAGGACGTTCTGAGTGGCAGAGCCGGCTCCTGCTGCATTACTGTTACCAGCTGAGGTTGTGGCGGTGGTCAATGCTCCATTCAATGGAGGTGGAGGCGGAGGAGGTTGCTGCTGTTGTTGTTTCCCCACAGGTTGCAATTGTGCAGGGTGAGTCGTAGTATACATATTATATTATATTCCCTACTCTTGGTTGTCTCTCTACTTTGTTGAGGGAGGAGTAATAATTATGATATGTGTTTTTTTTCTGTTGGGGTTGACTCTTGTTGTCGATTGAAACTTGAAAAAAAAAAAAGAAAAAGAAGTAGAAGCAGAAAAAAAAAAGGATTCTTAAATTAAAAAAAAAAGTAGTTAAATCAAAAAAAATATTTTTAATCTTCTAACTTTTCTGGTGGAACTGTCACAAAATTAGAAAAAAAAAATAAATATAACCCTAAATTATACAACAAACCAAAAAAAAAAATCTGAAATTTAAACGTAAAATGGGAACAATAACCAGGAGAAAAGGAACTAAGCCTATTTACTAGCGCTAGGGGGTGACATTCCAGAATATAGACAATGAAAACACCCCAACAAGAACCACGCCCCTTCTGTGTCGATGTGGTGTTCCCGGAACGGAGCATCGTCTCACCAATATCAAATCAAAAAAATGAAACATAAATCGTCCATCATCTAATCACATTCACCCCCCAAGAAAAAAAAATTGAAATTGCGTTGTCGGCTGGTCAAACACGGGGTGTAAAAGTTTTAGAAAAAAAGAAGGCACAAAAAAAAAGAATATTCTCATTTTTTTAAATTGTATTGCAATAACCATATAGGTTCCTCGTATGTGGCTGAAGTTAATTTTTCGTGATTTACTAGTAGATTTAGATTAGTAGTATTACACGGACCTGAAGAGAATATAGGGAACTGATTTTATTTTTACCCTAGTTTTATTTGTTTGTTTAGTCACTTACTGTTATTGTGTGGGTTTTCGATTATATGTCATTTCGTCGCTATGACATTTGCCCTCTGCCTGACACACCGCACCCGAATAATAAAACAGGGGGTGTAAAAAAATGAACTAGTGAGATTTTTCCTTTGTTTTGTTTATTTTTAGTGGAGCGAAAAAATCTGATTTGTCGATATCTGGCAAAGGTGATGCAATAAATGTAGCAAACGATTTTCAGAGAGAATTTGATGAAGTGATTAACTCGAGTAATATTTTACCTGATATTTGGCAATAGTAGCTAAAACATTTCTAGTAGTACCATTAATTGCCGGTAACAATAACTCTTCTGCAATATCAGTGGAATGGTGAAACCAGTATGCGAAATACGGATGGTACAGGATGATTTTGCAACGCTTTTTTCGAAAGAACGAGAAACCTAAAAAAGTAGTGGACACATCTGAGCAATTTAGTTTTAAATAACGAAAATTGGTCAAAAAGAATAAAAATTACAAGGATGGATATTTATATGATGAAGCTTCGAAGGAGATTATCGAGTAATGCGGATTGCTGCGGCGCAAACTACCGAATTGGGATTTGATGCGGCTCATATATGAGATCATGGATGTTTACCCAGTCAATATTGTGTTGCTGACCTTGACAACCAGTCTTCTCTACCACCCTGAACGGTGAAGGTTTTTTTACTCTTGTTCAGACATTACAACATAGCTTCTTCTGTACGTTTTTGTAATATCTTGAAGTTCTCCTCTGTGGCCAACTCACACTCTACATACTTTCAATATTCGCTTCTAACATGGTGTAGCTTTTGTATAATCCTGAACATCTGGTTCTGGCAGAACGTGAAATTACCGGGGATAACACGTCACTCCTTTCATCCTAATCTGTAAGGTTATCTACAGTTAGCTGCTCTATTCATTAGAAAGCTTTAGATTCTAAGTTGCCAGATCGATGACCTAGCACTTTCTAACTTTATTTCATCGCTACACTATACAACTTCAAGAATTATCAGTAGTTACATAAACATAAAATCTATTAGTAAACACATACATATAGAAAAAAAATCAAACAAACATCATAGTAGAAATCAAACATAAAAATAATATAAAGACATTAGAGTTAAGTTCCGAGGCTCGGCCTTCGAAATCTTCAAGCAATTCCTCAAGATTGGGGTCTGCACCAAGATCATTATCACTGCTACCAGGAGCTGGAGAGCCAGGAGCAACCATAACCTCAGGAACACCGTCAGGAGCAGTCGATGTGTAAACAACAGGTACTATTGTTGCATATGTTATTCCATCCGAAACAATAGTAGTAGGAACGGTACTAGTGTAAACTAATGCATTGGGGTCTTGGACAAGCTCATCTCCTTCTGAGTTCAATGAAGGGTCGTTTGGACTACCAACACCAACATTAGGATTGGCTCCGTCGTTTGGGTTGCTTCCAGATACAGGAACTTGAAGTTCTTCATCTTGATCTGGATTACTGGCAGGATCATCAAGATTAGCTGGAGCGTTTGGACCGTTAGCATTAGCTGGAGCATTTGGATCACCTCCAGAATATGGAACTTGAAGTTCTTCGTCTTGGTCAGGATTAGTAGCAGGAACGTTAGGGTTAGATGGAGCGTTTGGACCATTAGGATTCACTGGGGCATCTGGGTTACTAGGGTTAGTTGGACCATATGGATTAACTCCTGAATATGGAACTTGAAGTTCTTCGTTTTGGTCTGAATTACCAGCAGGAATGATAGGATCAGATGGATCATTTGGATTACTAGGGTTAACAGGACTATTTGGATCATTCGGGTTAACTGCCCCGTTTGGACCATTTGGATTAGCTGGACTATATGGATTACCTCCTGAATATGGAACTCGAAGTTCTTCTTGGTCTGGATTACCAGCAGGCACATTAGGATCCGATGGACCATTTGGATCATTAGGGTTCGATGGGCCGTTTGGTCCACCAGGAGTGTTACCATCTGGCTGAGGTCCAGTAGGCACAGAAGGGAATCCAGTAGGATAAGTAATAGAAGTCACGTACGTGGTGTCAACTCCAGAGATTGTTGTAACAACAACTGAGGGGTTGTATGGTTGGGTAATCGTTGTAAGGTATGTAGTGTCGGGATTTGAGATAGTTGTAACTACAACAGGAGGATTGTATGATTGAGTAATCGTTGTAACATAAGTAGTACCTGGTCCAGATACTGTAACCACAACTGGAGGATTGTATGGTTCAGTAATTGTTGTAACATACGTGGTATCAGGATTTTCGATGGTTGTTACAACAACTGGAGGGTTGTATGGCTCAGTAACGGTGGTAACATATGTGGTGTCAGGGTTAGTTATGGTGATTACAATTTCAGTTCCTGGTGGAGGGTTTGGAGAAGTACCAGTTGGATTGGGTGGTAGACTGACACTAGTAGTTGTCACTGTCAATATTAATGTTATTGAGTTAGTTGGGTTGCCAGGATCAACAACTACCGTCGTCACAGTATCAGTGAATGTCCGGGTCCCCGGTAGAGGATCAACAGTTGTGTTGGTCACAGTTTCGGTTAGTATTCTAGTTGTACTAGGATCAGCATCGGTTCTGGTGAACGTTTCTATCAATGTTTTAGTTTCTACTGATGGCTCGACGGTTATGTAGGTCACAGTTTCAGTGAAAACTCTAGTCGTACTAACGTCCAGATCAGTGAACGTTTCAGTTAGAGTTCTTGTGACAGGAGGTGGAGGTTCCACAGTTGTTTCTGTTACCGTGACAGTCAGTTCTTCGTTGATTGGGTGAACGGTGGGATCTTCTGTGGCTGGTTCAGTTGGAGGAGCAGTAGGATCTTCTGTACCTGTAATTGGATCTTCTGGTTCAGTAGTTGACATCTCTGGTTCAGTAGTAGGAACTTCTGGTTCAGTAGTTGACATCTCTAGTTCAGTAGTAAGATCCTCTGGTTTAGTAGCTGGCACCTCTGGTTCAGTAGTTGGATCTTCTGGTTCAGTTAAAGGAACTTCTGGTTCGGTAGTAGGAACATCTGCTTCGGTACTTGGCTCTTCTGCTTCAGTAGTAGGAACTCCTGGTTCAGTAGTTGACATCTCCGGTTCAGTAGTAGGTACTTCTGGTTCAGTTAAAGGAACTTCTGGTTCGGTAGTAGGAACATCTGGTTCAGTAGTTGACATCTCTGGTTCAGCAGTAGGATCTTCTGGCTCAGTAGTTGGCACCTCTGGTTCAGTAGTTGGATCTTCTGCTTCGGTACTTGGCTCTTCTGCTTCAGTTGAAGGAACTCCTGGTTCAGTAGTTGACATCTCCGGTTCAGTAGTAGGTACTTCTGGTTCAGTTAAAGGAACTTCTGGTTCGGTAGTAGGAACATCTGGTTCAGTAGTTGACATCTCTGGTTCAGCAGTAGGATCTTCTGGCTCAGTAGTTGGCACCTCTGGTTCAGTAGTTGGATCTTCTGCTTCGGTACTTGGCTCTTCTGCTTCAGTTGAAGGAACTCCTGGTTCAGTAGTTGACATCTCCGGTTCAGTAGTAGGTACTTCTGGTTCAGTTAAAGGAACTTCTGGTTCGGTAGTATGAACATCTGGTTCGCTAGTTGTCTGCTCTTGTGGTTCACTGGTAGTTTTCTCTATTTCAGTCTCTTCTAGTTCACCAGTCGATTCTACAATTGGCTCAATGCAAACATCATCCCAACATTGAATTGGGTAGTTGTCTCTTGAAGTACACCCATGACCCAATATTTTACGTGAATAACCCCAATCATAAGTAATACGGAATGGAGTAGTGCAAGTTTTAGTCGGTCCATACAGAACAGCTTCCATTACCCAGACTAAGAAAAAGTGCTTCGGAGAACCTCCAACTTGGTCTATATAATTGCCCAAGTAATTGTCATCGTAAAGAATTATCTCTTGATCTGGACGGGGTATTCCCAATGCCAGGATATAGCTAAGGATACGCCTAGGACTTATTACATCTATTTTAAATTCAAGCATTACCTCGTAGAAGTTATTTTGTACATGTTTAATGTAAACGAAATTGAAAATATCTGAATCTTCCACGTTTCCATTCCCTGGGCAATCATCAGTGTATACGGAAGGGCACTCGGTGGCTGCTGGCAACCCTGTGTCAGTAGTTATTATTGTTGATGCGTCCCCAGTTGGGTCAAGCTCACATAATTCCAGCCAACATTGCAAGGGAGAATCTCCCTTGTTGGGCCCGTTGTCACATGAATGATGGTAAGATCCAATTCCATAGATCGATATGTAATCAATACTGAAAGGCATGGTACAGGCATAATGATCATAATATTCAACCTGTGTTGTCAATTTGAGGTAGAAATGGTGTGGCAAATTCCCTATGGGACTTTCCTCATCCCACATGCTATATAGACGTGAAGACAGCCAAGTATGATCAGGCATCCAGCGTGAAAGATCAACGAAAAGTAGTTGATCTTTTGGAGTAGTATCCGCAATTTCAAACTCAACCATAATTTCGTAAGTGTCTTCGTAAACCCATTCGATAGAAATGAAATCAAATTTCAACAATTCAGGCAAGCCAGACTCTCTCGACAACTGGCCAAGGGGGTAAGCGCACTCTAGAGGACCGAAACTTTTGAGGCAATCTGTTGGTGGAGGCAAGTCATCTTTTGTTAGTGTAACAGTACTTGGTTCTTCTGGTTGAGTAGTAGTATTCTCTTCATGTTCAGTAGTACTTTCTTCTGGTTCACTTGTGCTTTCTTCTGATTGAGTAGTACTTTCTTCTGGTTCAGTAGTGGTTACCTCAGTGCTTTCTTCTGGTTGAGTAGTGCTTTCCTCCGGCTCAACACATTCCTCAGCCCAACATTGAAGTGGGTAGTCGTTTGCTCCGTTATTGTCATAGTAACACCCATGTCCATAAGTAGCACTTTCTGATTCCCAAATATACTCAATTGAAAATGGGGTTGTACATGTGACACCGTTCAAGTATTGTGTTTGCATTATATAGTAAAGGAAGAAGTGGTAAGGACTTTCTCCGACTTCATCAACCGAACCACGATCGTAAATCACTATAGAATCGTCGACATACCCATTAGGAGATACAATACTGTTAACAAGAATCTGCTTAAGTGTACGTTTTGGGTTATTAATGCCATCAATAGCAAATTCAACCATCACTTCATAGTAATCGTCGCCGACCAGTTGAATTGTTTGGAATTCAAAAGTTTCCAAACTTGGATAGCCACTACTCTCTGAACCTGTTCCAAACTCAAGGTCACAGACATCGGGATCGGCCTCGAAAGAGGTTGGACATAAAATTGGCTCTGACATTCCATTGGTCATTGTTGTAATTGTTGAAGGTTCACCTCCAACACAGTCAGGTGCCCAACATTGAAGGGGATAATCGTGAGGTTCTTCACTTTCACAATCATGAATAAAACTTACTTTGAAACTTGAAGCAGATCTCCCGAGTTGCGGTGCTGGTTTGGCCCCATCTGTCCAACTAAATTCAATCAGGAATGGAGTCGTGCAGACTTGCCCATCAAGGATTTGGGTTTGCATTGCCCAACGAACAAAGAAGTGGTAAGGTGATTCACTTAGAGCATTTTCAGAAACGGACCTATCGTAAATTCTAAATGGATCGCTAAGGTAGTCATCTGGTGTAACAAGATCCTTTAATGCGATGTATTCTAAACTCGAAGATGGGAAAATAGAAGAATTGATTTCAATTTCAACCAATACTTCATAGTAGTCATCCATAATCAGGTTGATCTCAACGAATTCGAATTTTTTCATAGTTGGCGAGAATCCGCCGGTTTGAACGGGGGGAACACTACATCTGTCTTCCCAGGTGGTTGGACATTCGGTATTTGGGGTTGGTAAGAGGTCATTAGTTGCTTCAAAGGTACCCGGAGGTGCAGTAATTGTTGGTTCGACGGAAGTTCCCACCTCGGATGTCTCAATTTCTGACGTTTTTCCGTCGTCATTTGATTCTGTTTGCAGACCAGAACATACTGGGATCCAACATTGAAGGGGATAATCACCATCGTCGCAATCATGGAGATACTGTGCTTTCTCGGTTGATCGCTTTGCCTTACTTGCATCGGGAACATTCCAGATATACTCAATCATAAATGGTGTTGTACACATTGACTTGCCAACAGATTCGGCTTGCATCACCCATTTGACAAAAAAGTGGTAGGGAGTGGAACTAAGTTCACGCAGATCTTGATCAAGTGCGATCTTCTTGGGAGCAATGTAGTTATCAGGTGTTTGTAGGTCATTGAAGCTAATCTCGCTCACACTGAACGCAGAAGGAAAGTAGTGGTTATCATCTATCCAAAATTCAATCAATACTTCATATAAATCAGCAGTACCAATAAGATGCTGAATGTGCTTGTATTCGAATGCAATAACGTCAGGATATCCAGACTCGTTGGCTCGTGCACCCAAATCATATTCACATTTATCTTGCCATTCAGTTGGGGTAGGACATTCTTCCGTTTCGTAGGTGAATGACGGAGGCCAAGTCAAAGGGGGAGTGTTGGAGGCATTCACAGTCGTGAGAATTTGTAGTAGTAGTAAGTTACAAAGAAACAAAAATTGTCGCATTCTAAATTGGTAAATTTTTGTTGCAAAAAGTGGGATGTGGTATAAAAGTTGAACAATTAATAAGACAGACAAGGAAGGACTTTTATATCCAAAACTATGAACAAGGCATTCAACAGTATCAAACGGCGTTGTGAATACTTAGAAATGATGTTGATCATGCGTGGCTGCATTATCATATGGTCATTATCACTAATGGTTACTATGTCAGACGTCATTTTATTATTTAGTGAGTAATATCTGAGATACTAAGATTTTTTTTACTTCTGGCAGAAATGAAAAATAATTAACTATACAAATTTCTTAGAAAACCCTAGTCCGGACTATTTTAATTATTGTTGGATCATATTTTATTTGATATTATACTAGCACCGTTGTATAAAACCGTGACGTATTCAAAAGAAATGAGGCGATCCCATAATTTGTGTATTTGGATCAGTATATAAAGTGTTTTGACATGTATATTATTTTTTTTAATCACCTTCATTGCATTAGTTCCACTAAAAAGGAGTATTTCTTTTTCCGTGATGGATCACGAGCTATTTATCTTTGCGGCTTAAAATATTCCCATGGTGTGGATTTAACTCATGATAACGCCTCGCGCAAAGCTAAGTCATTTTATGAGTACGCGCATTCGCGGAAATATGCAAGTCATCTCTTCTTGCTTACTTTTTACTTTCATGATTCCTCGAATTGGGAACTCCCTATTGTTAACCGGCACCTGAAGGTTTTAATACATTATGGGTAATTTTTGTTTTGCAAACCTCTATAGGGTGCTGGAAACCAGCATTTCGTAGTCGACTAGCAAAAGCTTATACTGGGGTACATAGCAACTAGTCCTGGTCAAACAAAGTCGAAAGAAAAATCCGTGTAAAAAAAAGAAATATATACTGTTTCTAGAATTGTACTCAATATGGAATAAAAAATATCTCAATCGCCGTGGCATATGTCAATTGGGGCTCTCCAAGGGTTAGTTTTGGGCTTCTCGAAGTGCAACAAACATAAATTTAACCCCAAGACTCTGCGTTGTTGTGAATATGACCAGTTCCTTTAGCAGAGGTACAAACCTCCAAATATTTGTAGTTTGAGTCTTGATAAATAGTGAGTTAGAGGCTACGTGATAGAAATGCAGCATGCAAGATAATTCTACAACTGTTATGTTAGGAGGCGCTTTTCTCTAAACAATTCAAAGCCATATACATATATATTTAGTTATAGATTATATTTTGGATTTCCTTGACCTTTAAATCCACTATTAAACCCTAATAATTCATTAATATCCTTTGTCCAGTCATTTTTCCCCTTGGCGATACACATTATACCATTTATTGGTTGTTGTTGTGGGTTATTTTGATCACATTTTACTTGTTCTTCCAGTCTAACATGTAATTCATCACCTGGTTTTAAGTCAGGTTGAGGTATACCATCGATTGTTAATTCAATAGATTGATTTCGGTTATTAATTTTCGATAATCTGATTTTAATATCGGAAGAATTTGGTAATATCAATGGTCTAAATGAAAGCGATCTTGGACATATCGGGGTTAATAAAATACATGGAACTAACGGATGAGTAATTGAACCACCGGCAGAAAGTGAATATGCCGTCGATCCAGTTGGGGTAGCAAATACTAACCCATCGGCAATCGTCGTGGTGAAAAATTCATCATCAATAAAAATATCCACAGCAGTTAAATTTGGTAAATTCCCTCGATGTAAGGAAATATCATTCATAGCATGTATCATTTCCGGTTGTTCTGTACAGTTCTCTGCTTCTTCACAATGTTTGTTAGTATTAGCTCTATGAACATGGCATTCAAGACGATTTCTATGTAATCCTTTACTCCTACTTTCATATACCATTTTAAATGTTTCTTGACAATGTTTAAAATCAAATGGTAATAAAAATCCAAGGGTACCCATAGCAAACAGTAATACTGGAGGCACTATAGAATTCAGAAATATACTAACCCCCCGTAAAATTGTACCATCTCCACCTAAAGTAACCATTAAATCTGTCTTGTTGACAATTTCCAGTCTGGTACCGGTATATATAACATGTTTAATCTTGGGGTCAAATAATTTTTTCAATGTGCCATTTTCATGGAGTAATTCATCAGCAACATCTTCAGTAACAATTACATTTATAGCCGGATACAGTTGATGTAAATGATTAATTAATTCAATCATAGCTTCCCGAACAGTAGTATCCCATGGTTTTTTAACAACAAACACATTTTGAGGAGGTGAAGATCTCCAAATTATATGAAATAGTTTCCCTTGAGTTGATTTAATATATTCCGGAAGTTTTGACTGAGGTAAGTCACCACATGATTTAATTGAAATATTAGAACTGGTTGAACCATTGTTAGACTGCAGCAGCATTACTGCAGAATTAGATATCAGGAGAAATCTGAATAGGCTTTGTGTAGGCCCTAAAGGTAGTACCTGTCTAGGTAGGAAAAATCGTAACATTCTAGTATATATGTATAAGTTATAGCGATGGTTATGGTTACAGCTAAAGTGTGGGTTGATACAAGAAAAATGACTCTTCCATACAGGAGAATTCTCTCACACAAACAAAAAAAAAGAACAAGCAAGACTTAGGAAATAAGACATCATGCGCTGAATCAAATATCACACTTCTTATTACTACTACAAGTATCTATATTACTCACTATTTAACTGGTTAATTTCCTTCATTTCCTCATCAGTTAATTTTTCGTCGTCATCTATATCCATCGTCTGGGTGGTGGTGGTAGCAGATTTGGTAGCGTCGTCGTCTGTAGGTGGGGCAACCCCCGAGGTTATATTTCGTTCTAACTTATCTTGATCATCATAAAACTCATTATCAGGTTGAATTTGTGAATCTCTTGCTAATTGCGAACCTCCCTTTGTATCGATAGCTTCTTTAGTATCTTCGTCAACATCACCCAAATCTTCTGGATCATTTGGTACAATATTCATTTGAACACTTGGAGCATGTTTTGTATTTTCTAAATTTGTAATAATATTAGTTAAAATTTTATCTAAAAATTCTCGGGAATTTGAATTATACATATTTGAAGGTCTAACATCCAATTTATAATCTGGAGCATAGTATTCATAATATTCATTATATGGTAATTCTGAAGGTAATATTACATTGTTCAATAACCCAGATTCAAATGCCCACGTTCTAGCGACATTTCTCATAGTATATCCACCACCACCAAGTACCATCATTGGGATATTAAATGATTTAACAAAATTAATACAATTGGCATGACCTGACATTGATAAATTAAAACAACCTAATCTATCTCCACTTAATGAATCCCCACCACATTGTAATACTATTGCTGAAGGTTGATACCATTCAACAATCTTGGTGATTAAAGGTTCAAAAATCGATTTATATGTAGCATCATCAATTCCATCTCTTAATGGAACATTAATACTATGATATTTCCCCTTTCCAACCCCAATATCTCTTAATTCCCCTGTCCCAGGGAAAAATTCTCCATATTTATGGAATGAACATGTCATCACTCTATCAGTAGTATAAAATGCTTCTTCAACACCATCCCCATGATGAACATCAATATCAATATACAATACTCGAGGATGATATCTTAATAATTCAATTATACCTAAAACAATATCATTTAAATAACAAAATCCACTAGCTTCAGATTTTTTCGCATGATGTAAACCCCCGGCATAATTTATAGCAATATCACATTTCCCACGATTTAATCGCGCCGCACCCTCCATACTACCACCACCACTTATACCACAATATTCAAACAATCCATCAAAAACTGGACAATCATCACCAACATTAAATTTAATCTGTTCTTTAGCAAATGAATCCAAATTATCAGGCGAGACCCGGGAAATAAAATCAATATATTCATCAGTATGGAATTGACACATTTCTTGTTTAGTAGCTGGTTTAGCTCGATATATTTCCATTTTTTTATATAATCCATAATTCATAATTAATGAATGGGCCATTCTAATACGATGCGGTTTCATAGGATGTCCTGCTCCATAGGCATAATTCCCAATATCGGCGTCATAGAAATATGCAATCCGTTTCTTTATAGTTGGATCAACTTTTAATTCATCAAATGGAAGTTGAACATACATTTTGGTTTTGTTATGTTGTTGAAATTTTAGTTGATGTTTTTGGTGGAGTTCTTTTTTTTGTTTTTCTGTTTTATTTTTCAGTTGACAACAAAATTTGAGAGATTTCCGAGGGTTTCTCCACGTGATTTGGTCGGATATATAACGAAAGCTTCACTCATTCAAATCTATATAGATAGATTGAACTACATAAGAGCCAATATGTACTAAGAGAACGTATAATTAAATATTTAAAACTTTTTCGTTTAACTTATGGCCACCGGTTACCACATATGAAGTGATATAGGTCAGGTGCTCTGTCGCTGTATGGTTATATAAAAGGGTAAAGTTGCTTGCGACCAGTCGACTACGATAAGATATGAGGAGGTAATTTCCCTCGCATAACTTCGCTATCGCTCAGTCAAACTTTATACTTGATTTCTTAACCTATTTTTATAATCTTGCAATTGTTGATTTAATTGATGTTGTAATTGAGCATTTTCACACCATTTCCTATAAATTTCTTCATTTACTTTGAAATTAATTCCATTTTTATAAAAATGATGACTTGATTTATAATTTATATCTATTGGTAAACACCAACTATACCAATCATCTCCCATAGTCAGTTTCCAATTCTCCCAAACACCTAAATCATAAATATTATTATCTTGTACTTTAGTGAATTCATAAGTATATCCACGACTTGCAGTTGTTTCCAGTTTATTCCATCGATTTTGTTGAAATTCTATCGTGGATAAATTCTTTAATATAAGATATATCAGAAATCCGGCAAATAAACTTACGGAAAACGCAAATGCAAATGATAAAACACAAAGTATAACCAAATTTAACGATAAATATTCTTCATTAAATCGTTCACCATATAGAAACCCATACAATACCGTCAAAGTAATAATAAACGTTAGAATACAATATAAGGCAACATATACTAAAAATTGAACAAAAAATTTATGATTGAAAAATCCAATACATGTTGAAAACCAAGGGCAATAATGATCCATTTTTAAAATACATCTTCCCGAGGCAGAACAATGGTGTGTTCTATCGGGTTTCCAAACTTGACATTTGTCACAATATGGATATCCTTGACTGTTATTGACTTGAGACGTATGCACTATCATTATATCCAGTGGCGGTGGTGGTTGTGAAGGGTCGTGGTTGTCGTCGTCGGTAGTATATGGATTCTCGTTATGCAGTTGGGAAAATCTCAATTCAGGGTAATCCAAGGGTGAACCAGGACCAACCATGATTATTCGATAGTAGGTGATTATACATAGTATATATAGTATGAATGTAGTTGAATTGATGAGAATCGTTGTAAGTTGAGATTCAATATATTGGGGCAGGACTATAAATAATATGACATATATAGACCATGTTAATGCAATAGTACAGAATAATTTGGGAAAGAGTGAAGCTAGATAACAACAAAAGGATTCTAGCGATTGTAAACTAGCAAACATGTTGCCTTGTAGTATAAAGATAAGTTTTATTTTCAATTTTTATTTAAGTAGTCTTTTTTTTTGTTGTCTCACTCTTGTCTCAAGGCTTTGTTTCTCGCTTATCGTTTGACACAATGTCAATTGCTGTCTGATTTACTATTTAGTATTTGTTTTGGAGGTTTTCTCTTTTGGCGATACTTTTTTAAACTCTTGTTTTACCTATAAAACTCTATAAACTTCTATTCTACTTTCTTTTTACTTTTAAATTTAACCATAGATTCATATCCAATGCCTCCAAATACCAACAAAACCCCAAGCCATTGAGTTGAATTCAACTTATGACCGAATAACACCACAGAAAGTATCATACTTAACATCTTTCTCGTGACGGTTGCCGTTATCAACACAATTGAATTAAATTTTTCCAATATTATAAACACAAAAATTTGACCAATTGCTCCACAAATTGAAAATATTAAAATATCAAGCAAAAATTCTCGATACTTATGTACAAACATTATTGTTTGTTTAATTTCATCAAATTGGAATACCACGGCATAGGATAAACTAATTAAAGCTACAAATAAATTAAGTAAACACATCATTTTAGCTCCTGTGAGTTTTACATGTTGTTTGAATAATTGATCTTGAGTCAGATTAGTTAACCCATCCAATAACATTGATCCAAAAAGTAACGTCATGCCATAAATTGAATTCCCATCATTGATACTAGTCTTCTTAGTTCCATGAGATAATGTAAACAGAATAACTCCCATAGTAATCAAAATTGCCACAATATATTTATATTTGGGAAATTTTGTTTTATACAATATAAAATGAATAAACATTACTGGAATTAATTTTGAAGATTTTGCTAAAAGATATGCAACATAATCTAAATGATTTAATGATTTGTAACCTAAAGGTGACGATAAACTTGATGTAATAGATATAATAACCAATGACTTGAAGATTTTAACCCTTGATGCTTCATTCTTGAAGAAAACATCAAATGGTGAAGTACCACTAGTGAACAAGGTATATATTAATCCAACGATACTTCCACAAATTGCTTGAATTATATTAATTATTAAAGGAGATTGGAAATATTCTTGAGATTCACCATATGGTTTAGTATTTATTCTTTCTTGAAGAATTGACCAACTAAGAAATGTACCATAAAGGCCCAAAACACAGGTAATTAATGTTATTAACAGTCCGCTTTGTTTCTTCATCGGAGCTTTTATCTTTGTCTTTGACTGTTGTTCAACAATAATCAGTGTCATATCCGTATTTAGCTATCTATATATATGGTTAAACACAATATTAATCATTCCATATTTATTAGTTTCTTTTTTTTTTCAAGTTACAGATATTTTTAGCTGGTGCGGTTTGGCTGATGGAACACGTCATTTTTATTACGTCACACTGCCATACATTAAAGGAAAATCTTGAGTTTATTCTCAGCTTCCATGATTTTGGACAACTCTGGCAAGAAGATCAAGTTCTCTCTCGTAATATGTAGCTCAACTCTGAATAAACTCAAAGTGGCACTTCTCTAAAAAAGGTATTGACAAAAAGTTTTACGTAACTCTACTAATTTACCAATCGATTCTCTTACTCTATCTACAGACAAAAACTCCTTATTTAAATTCTTCTAAATCGAGGCAATGTTAGAGATTTAATTTAACCTGAAATAAAGCCAGAAGAATAATAAAATCAACTCTTTTAAGTTGAATGATTTTAACAATGGTTGCAAAATTTAAATTTTGTGAGAAATGTTTTGCCGGTTATTAGTTTGAAATTGGATGATGGCTACGAGTATAATACATACAAGTCTTACAACTTGGCTGTCCTTTCATTCGTTACTGCTACTACCCTATGTCTTCTAACTAACGTCCAAAAATACCTCCAAAGAATCCAGCCTTTTTCTTCCCAACTTCTTCAGTCTCTTGCCCTTCTTCACCTGCATCAGTCTTTATAGCTAAAAGATCACCCTGTTTCAAATCATAAGAAATATAATTAAATCCAATGTCAAATAAAACTGGTTTAGTGGCAATAGGTTGAATTTGTTTTAAGTTAATAATATCGTTTAATTCACTAGTTGCTGGGAATTTGTTGATATTTTCAATAACAAATTTTGATGAATTTTTTTGAGAATTTGAAAATTGGGCACTTATATGAGATTGTAATGTTTTCTTTTCCAAATCTTGTTTTAATTGAATAATTTCTTCATTGGTGCTTATATTGAATGGGAATTCAACTTTATAAAACTCTTGTTCACTTGATAATTTCTGGTTAACATAATTATAAATTGCCAAAGCTTCTTGGAACAATTCTCGGTATTGATAAGTTTCACCAATTACGATATTTTTCTTAGTTTGGAAAAATACTTGTAAATTCTCCAAGGAATAACTTAACTCTTCATCATTGAAAACACCAGGAAGTTCTTTGATTTCTTCAACAATTTGTATGATTCCATTATATATTCTAATAATATCCCGATTTATTTCAATGTTCTTACTATTATCTCTCAATTCAGTAATCAATGATAAATCACGTTTCAATCGGGTAAATAATAAATTATAATTTATAAATGTTAAAAAGATTGCCCGATGTTGTACTTGTTCGAAATCGTCATCTTGTTGATTCTTTTCTGTATCCAACTTATGCAATTCTAAAACATCAGTCCAACCAGTAATAACAACATCAAATTGATTAGCCTCAGTGAAACCGGTCCAATCTTGATTCTCAGTCAATTTCATAATCTTATAGGCAATTTCATCATTATATATTTGAGCCTGATGATCTCTCCAATTAATTTCTTTAATCAAAGTAATTGACGACAGGACATCAGAAACAAAATCAGGATCCTTTGACTCAATTAATTTAATCACCTGGCTTAAAACACCAGCGTCTTCATGACAATATTTCCGAGAAATTGTCTTTAAATCACCAACAAAATCAATATCAGTTTGAGAAATGGCTAAATTCAAACTAGGATCAACTAAATTATCAAGCAATTCATTAATCAAAGTCTTGGCAAATTGACCTTCTTCTTCATCCTCTTTCAATTCTTGAATATACAAGAAATCTAATGCACATTTAGCAATTGAAAATACAGACAAGGCTTTCTCCCATTGTTTCTTAATCACATTCAATTGTCCTTGAATTAATGCAGTATAAATATACAACTCAATTACTTGAACAAAATTCTCACTATTCTTGTTAATCAACTCTAATACTTTATAACCATGTTGTAATGCTCGTTTAATTTTGGAAATCATCAATGTTTTGTATTTACCCGCATTTTCATTGTCACTACTTATATCTAACAAAGATTTGATTTCAAGAGCATATAAAATATCACGTTCAGCAGTTAACAACCAAACTAAACCATATTTATCATTGGTGTTATAATCTTCTTGATTAATTTTGGTTAATTTTTGCTTGGTTTGATAACTCTTGGTGTCTTGAGTAATTAACCCCAATTCATGACGTAATTTATATAGTCTTCTATTGACTCTTTTTCTTTGTTTACGATAATCTTCAGTTGTAAGTAAATATGCACTCATACGAGCACCAATTGTCGTGTTTAATGGACTATCCATGGCTAGGCTTGCTTCAGTTGGGGTTGGGGTTGTAGAAAATTGAATTTCTAGTTGTCGAAAAAATGTTAAAATTTTTTGACCAGGCAAAAAAAAGGGTGGCTCAAATTGTGTTGGTGCACTACCTGTGTTTTTGCAACCAGTTAACTCTTTGGTTGTGATAAATACAATGATGGATGAATTTCTTTACAGATTTCAAGCTATTATTAAAATTGTTAATTAGCTAAAACATTATTTAATATTTAAACTACACTCATAAGCATATTAAAACAACAACTAAATATCAATATACTTCAAATCAATGCGATAAGCATTAAGTAAATGATAGAATAACTACCCATGGTTGAACCTGCGTTCGCACTGGTTTCTTCATCGGCGGCTTCCGTCTTTGAAGCTGAATTGGTACCGGTTTTGGTGGTGCCATTCACAGATTCAGTTGCTGAGCCATTTCCATTCGTTTTACTTGGTCCCGTTTTGGTAGCCCTTGTGCCTGTGTTTGTGGTACGAGTTCCTGTTGCAGTTATACTACCATTTCCCACATCAGCTGTATTGGTTTCTGCGGTCCCAAAATCTTCAGTAGCAACACCACCTTGTTGTTGCGCAATAGATGAAATGGCTGCAGCACCTTCACAGATTGCCAGTCTTAAACCGGAAGGAGAAACATCACTAGAGCCAAGTCCTGTTGTATCATAACTAGCACAATTCTTATAACACTCACTCAAATCTTCACAGAAACTATCTGGAAGCTATCTGGAAGCTTGCAAACACAATTTATTTGGTGGAAAAGTTCTTCATTGGTAGGATTAGAGGTTTTGCCAAGTTTACATGTGTTTACCTCTATACGCCCCACGTCAACACAAATACCACTACAGGAGTCCCTTGCGTGGACTTTTTCTAACTTGTTAACATTGAAAAGAGGAATATCAATGGAAAGCACGTATGTGATTAAAAATAGAATGATTGACAGCTTCATAATTAAAATCTTGGACCTGAATAGTTTATTACATTGAAGAAATTAAGTTTTAGAGTAATTACGTTGATATTTATACATGAACTACAGTTCAACTTGGACTGTTGGAATACTGAAAATAAGTCATACAAGAGAGGTTAGGTGGGTGACCTATCCAATTGCTTCAGTAATTAATTGGCCAGCCGTAATTCAAGTACGGAACCCTCCAAATTTAGAATAGTAAATACTAGTTTCTTTTTTTTATTCAGTCACGGAAGAAACCATTATTGGAAGACTCCTTACATATTTGTTTTTATTTATTTGTATAAAATTTCCCCACAAGTGAAATAAAATACAAATATAATGTAGGGGTCCCCGAATAGAGAAAACTACACTTGACCAAAGAATGCTGTCCAATCCCCACTAGAATATTAGGGGCTGAAGATATCTTTTATGACCTACACTAACTTCCAAAAAGATTCGTTAGATGGTCACTCGTAATCGAAGCTTTAAGCCATCATTAAGCCACACGGTTATTATTTTTTTATCGTAACTTGAGCTGAAACAGTGTCCCCCCTTTCTAAGATTTATTTCTTTTATCTTAACTGTGCGCCTCATTCTTAGGTTTGTTTTCTTATCTGAGATCATTCTGATAAGGTTCCCCGTGTACTAATATCAGTTTCAATTTATTTTTTACCTGTTTTGGGACCTTGATTGGAATAAAATACGTCAGGAACAAATTGAGGTCAAAAAGATTATTCATTTTTAAAAATAGCAGCTGAATCTTCCATTCTCTCTTCAGAACATGGCTTCACTATATAGCACAAAATCACCAAAATGAGAGCTCTTACCTATCCATTCTTCTAAAATACTTCCGGTTCAGAAATACTCCAATATTGATAGATTTAGATATTGTATGTCTACTATAAGTATTTAGAGAAACCAAATGACCCATATCTGAAATGTTAAGCTGCAATACATATCTAACCACTTAAATATATCCAAATCACTGGCGCATAGTATTCCTAATCAACAGGTCACAATAGTCTCGGATTTTCTTTAATTGGACCAAAATACTATAATATTCTTAGTCTTGAAAAAAACTGTGTGTTGCTGTACAATTTTGTGACATAATTTTTGCAAAAATAATTGAAATCAAAATAATTCATTCCACAAATAAACAATTCCATGAATAAACATTATAAACACATGTAAACATCCTAGGAATTATTTGAATGCAATTGAATTGCCATTTATCCCCTGCAAACCACCCAAATGAACTCCAAAATTTCTGGGGTATCTAACATCAATACACTAATCCGTTCCAGG